>JAUCMT010000114.1:19486150-19506266 GCA_032357475.1 Enteromius thamalakanensis
TCCAGCCTCACCTACAGAAGCAGTGAGTATAATGTCTTTTAATAAATCTTTGCAAAGGCCTTTCCTAATAATGTGCTAATTAGCAAGTTTCACTATGAATACGGCTGTATAAACATCCTCTGAGAGCGCCTCAGAAAAGAGGGGCGGGGTCAGCGGAGCTCGTGAAGATTTAAAGGGGAAGTACACAGAACAGAGTGTTTTGAAAGAGCTGTTTTTGACAGGGTAAAATGTGCTTTTTTACACTTTCTTTGAGAAATTGTAAACAAACTAGAATACAGACTTTTTATTAAGTGATTATAAAGGATATGAATGATTCAGAAAGGATGCTATCAAAAGAATAATTCCCCCCAAAAATTTAATGTGCTGAAAATTTACACACACGTATGACTTTACGAGATGTTAATTGATGGACTGGAGCGAACTGCTCAATAAACAAATCACTCATGCATCATCATTAAATATGTGCATGTGTGTCTGACATCTCTCCCTTCACGAAACACCAAGAAATCAGTTTAATTATGGTGCCACAGAAGTCTGTCTCTCCAGCCGATGTTTGCACACACACTTTTCTTCTAAGACATTTTTGTAATCACAGAGAAGTGCTGGTGAAGAAAAACATCAAACAACAAGTCACCCAAAAAGAAAAGTGATGGGACGTTTTTCGTTTAACTCATGTATTTATTTTAAAACCTCCTCACACTAAATCATATTATTTATCCTATTCAGTTTCTGCACAGAGGCTTTCACAGTATTCAGTAATTCTATTGTGGCAAAGCTCAATTTTCAGCACTCTCAAGTGTCACATAAAGTCGATTTGCTGCTCAAGAAACATATATTGTTATTATCAATATTAAAAAACAGTAGTGCTGATTTATAGTTAATTTAATGCTTACTAAAAGTACTTATTAAAAAGTCTTACCTACTGCAAACCTTTGAGAGGTAGAGTTGGCAGAAAAAATATGCTGATCACATAGTTTTATGTCCCTGTAGTTTAAATGATGCATATTTATAGGTAAAAATTTATGTTAAATAATGCTACTTTACACTGAAGTTTGATAAGTATTTTAATCTAGTGATGAGAGATGTAGGAAAACAAGCAGTCCTTTAAATTATGGGAATCCCAAATGTTTCACACATACCATGCAAAACATCTGTTGTGTTTGGCAAGAGAACTGAATATCTTATTCTGAGACTCCTCGTCTGCAGAGGAATTCATGTGTGCGAGAGAGAGAGACCACTTCCCCGTATACACACAAGAGTGCACATTATGTACTATATACTGTACTAGAGGAAGGTTTATCTGGTAGATGATCACTTGTTGGTTGACTTGCCTGTGTTAAGAGTGGTATGTCTGTGTTTAATGGAGTGTGTGTTCATATGCAGTTTCGTTCCTTTGATCTTCAGAGTTGATGGATGATGATAAAAAGAAGCAAAGTTCAATGTATTTTTCCAACACATGGAAAATACTTTACACTTTCTACTGTACATCACTTTTATTTCATTTAAGTAAAATTCCATAAAAGTCCAAACAATATTTAGGCCTCAATTTAAAATGTATGTATTTCAACTGCATATAAAATAATCATTATGCATAATGAATAAGTGTGATTTTTTTGTAATATACTGGATGTGTCATTATATAACACAATAGCACATACTTTTTAACTGAATAAATGTAATTATTGCAGTCTTTTTTTTGTTTTATGTATAACTGACAAATATGTTTCTTGGTACATTTATCATTTTGTCAACTGTTTAATCCAAACGGAATGCGTCAATCTTACATTTAGACCTAAATATTTTTTGAGTGCAAAACATAAATAATTTTTAATCATTCAGCAAACTGTTTGGCCTAGCTCATGGTTATATTTATACATTTCAGTGTTGGTAATATAAGCAATTTTGGGTCATCACCGTAAAAGGTCCGATGTCAAAATCTGGGTCCTGAAGCAAAACCAGTTCTGGATAATTTCTAAAACTTTGTGTCTTTTCTTTCCCTTCTTTGTCTCTATCTATCTCTCTCTCACACACACACACACACACACAAAACCTCACATTCTTCATAGTCTGAACCCCTGCCCTTCAGATTCCATCCAGTCTGTAACACCTATATAATCATGCCACTACTGCGCCCCCTCTGTGGCATGTGGGCCAATAATAGACAGGCCAGGTAGCTAAGCGATGAGGAATTTCACATTGATATTTGATCCCGTCGACCTATGTAGCATGGTGAGAGCGTATGAGACACAGTGCATGTCAGAGTTTGAGGTTTCCTCAGCTCCTGCCCAAACATCTAGACTAGCTCATAAAAGAGTAATGGATGTTTTATCAAAGCTAATAGCCTATGACAAGCAAAGAAAACAAAAGACACTGAGAATGTTATTGCTGAGGTGTTTGAAGAATTGAGGGCACAGAAATGGTAAAATAAGAGACCCCCAAAGAATTGGTGGACTGGTATTAACCTCCTGATTAAGGGCCATAGAAGCAAACTAAATATTATGGAAGTGTCTAACATTCGATGGTCACTAAAAATGGTACAATTCACATTTCACATAAATGTTTCAATTTTGTCAAAGTGATGTCCATATGAAATAAATAATGTCAGTATGATTTCCTAACTGTGCATTTATTTCTAAAATGTATAAAAGTTTACATTTTAATTTTTAAAATAACCGTTTTCTATTTAAATGTACTTAAGAGTTTATTTCTGTAATTCAATGCAATTTTTTTTTAATTTTTTTTTTTATAGGCATTACTCCAGCGTATTAAGTATTAATTTCCTCAAAAAAAAACTTTCAGACTTTTGTATAATGTTATAGACTATGATTTGAGCAATGAGAAAAGCAATACCCAACGATGATCGTTTAAAGGTGATTCATGGACTGTGACAGGTGTGTTGAGTTTCGTCTGGCTCTGGAAACACGATTCGTTTCGGTCCTTATGTCATCAATCACCTTTAACCCTTCTCATATCCTAGTGTCTAAATAGCGGGTGTCTAAAAGTTTACAAAACAAAGACATGAGTTCACTTTTAAAAAGACAGCGCGGCTCAACTTCACCAAATACACTAAAGATAACACAAACACCTATCCGAACTGACTGTCGTATAAGGTTTCTCTTGTAAAAGTGTCATTAAAAAGCGGGGAGATCCAGCTGGCGGAGCTGAGTGTCCGGGTAATGGTGATTTATGAGCGCTGTGGAAGGAATGTTTGAGGAACACATGTCTACGGCTCCGCTCTCGGCCGCTGCTGCGTGACAGGTGCTGCATGCGAGAGGCAACACTTTCCTGCTCATATCAACATTTCTCTTTTGTGTTGATGAGTCAATAAAAAGTAGAAGCAAATGCTGTGGCTATTTATGTATGTAAAAGATGACAGAAAGGAGATTGTATTCCATTGTATTACACAGCGCTCTGGATATGAGTGTGTTTGTGTGTGTATACACGTATATCGTACGCACACACTCGTGTTGGTTTTTGTGATTTATGGGGACTCTCCATAGGCGTAATGGTGTTTATACAAACTGTATGTGGTATTTTCCTACACTGACCCTACACCTAAACCTACTACAAGCATTTTTAGATTTTCTAAAGAAACACCATTTAGTATTTTTTTAAGCCTTTTGAATTACTCTACACACTATGATGTACAATATACACTATAATGTCCTCATAAATCACTTTCATATTGTAATACCTGCCATACCCATGTCATTATGCAAATTTGTGTCTTCATAAACCACATAAACATGCACACACACACAAATAGAATATTAAAAGCATTAATCCATGCATTATTGCATATAAAAAGTGTATATTTTGAAACTAGATCACAAAATGAATCCATTTATTCACAATTTATGCTACGTTTTTATGCTAATTTATTTAATATCATAGGTAGATACATAGGTGTCGTAATAAAAATGCATTTTATGTATGTTTACATTGTACATTTTAATAAAACATTAGTGAAATTAAAAATTTAGCATTGACTGCACAAACACGTCACAATCTTCATTACATTAAAATCAATCATTAAAATAATACAAAATAAAATTGAACAATATCTTGGTTCATTATTGCCTACATGTTTAAAGCTCTTTAAATGCATATAATTTTATTAATATAATAATTTAATAATAACATTATTATCGTATAAAATAATATTAATCATTTGAACTGTTACTGTAATGCGCTATACTGTACGTTTGGTAAGTTACATAATGAGCAGGTTTTCCAGTGATATGCAAGACACCTTTATTAATTCATTATAAATGAACTGATTGATTGATTTTGGACACCTTTTATGGATGTGACCACTTTGGCAATCTTTAGATTGTGAAAAAAATAATAATCTTTTGCTAATAGCCGTGCTATCAATGAGAGACATGTTAAGTGCGAGAGCAAACAAAGCACAACACTAGGTGCTGTCAGTCTTATCAGGCGCTAGGGTTGAACACTATCAAAGAGATTCCTCTTTAGTCAAGGGCAAATAAATGTCAGCACTCACGGCCACAAAGTATGAAGAGCCTGTAAACAGTCTGTGGGATTTTCTGCACTTGAGCACACATCATTCCTATTACGTACACATGCGTTCTCCTTCCATTCTCCGTGAGTTCCTCCGCACTGTGGGGAATTGTGAACTTGCGAGAGACTCGCTGTAAAACATTAAAAACCCAACCACAGCCCTAAATTCCAGGAGATGTTTGCTAACCCCATGCCTGTGTCTAAGAGGACTGTGGGGGCTCAGGGAGATGTGATGAATGGGCCGAGCATGATGAATGTGGCTGCTGGGGTCTGTGTGTGTGTGTGTGTGTGTGTGTGGATGACCATCAGGGTTTGGGTACGCATGAGGGTTAAGATGAAGCAGAGAGGAGAATCTCACACTGAACTGTAAGGGAAAAAAGTGAGAATGCAGCTGAGTGATGAAAAAAGAGGAGAGACAAGTGTGTGAGAAAACGAAGAAGTGGAGAGTCTTCACTTATTTTAAGAAAATGCTTATAAGTTTAATTTAGGACTGCAATCGATTTTGATTGAATTAGTATGATAAATATTTAAATTAATCACAGTTAATCACATATATGCAAAGAAAAAAAGTTTAATCTATAACATGATATATCATGCACTAGGCTATATGAAGGCTAGAGTAAAGGCTGCTAAAAATCAGCTTTGCCTTCACAGGAATAAATTACTTTTTTAAAAATATCAAAATAAAACCCATTCTTTTGGTGTATTTTAGATCAAATGAATGCAGCCTTGGTGAACCTAAGAAATCCTAACATCTGTAATATATACAGTATAGTAGAAAATCATATTGAGTGTCCTAAACAGATTAGGAAGGGGAGGAAAAAAGGTGAAATCCCTGCTAGTTACTCTTGATCACAACCTCTATTTTCTGTTACTGTCCAGATAAGGTGAAACACTGCTGGGTTTTGTCTGCTTTATAGCCCCAGTTAACCTCTAACATTACTGTGCTCTCTCCTTATGAACTTTTATATGCAATACGCATTCTGTAGTTGTCCGTTCCTGTTCATGTTATATAAGCCTTCCAGTTATATCTGTCTTTTCTCATTCTGCAACCTCAACTTTGTTTTATTAGGCCTTTCTATTTTATTTAATATTTTATTATATATACTCTATTCCAGAATATTCTGTAATCTTGGA
Source organism: Enteromius thamalakanensis (assembly GCA_032357475.1). Lineage (NCBI taxonomy): Eukaryota > Metazoa > Chordata > Actinopteri > Cypriniformes > Cyprinidae > Enteromius > Enteromius thamalakanensis. Next base: position 19,491,812 of record JAUCMT010000114.1, read on the forward strand.
TCTACGACTGTGGTTTAACTTCCAACTGTTCACTCGCACATATCACAGGAGGCTTCAAATGATGTTCCTGTGGGGTTGGCTGCTGCTGCCGCTCGTTTGGCAGGAAGTCACGGTTCTTTATGTAGCGTGGCAGGAGGGTGCTTCTTAAGCTTGTTAGAAGTTGGCAGTATACAATAATAAATTCACCAGCACTGCAGAACATCTTTGAAGGGTCTCCTTAAGATGCATGCTTCAAAGTTATATAGACAGGAGGCCTAAAGGGGTGGGTTTGTCTTACGTAAGCCCAAAAGATTTGGCGCGTCACACTGGTTAGCACATGGAAAGTAAAGCTGGAACCTCTCTTTTTTTCTGTATATGCAAACTATCAGTCAAACATTTGGGCACACCTACTGATGTCTTATTATGACTATGTTCTACATTCATCAAAACTATGAACAAACACAAATGGAAGTATGGGAATGTTGTGACCATAAATAAATAGATAGGGAGAAAGAGAGAGGGGGTGGGATAGATAGACAGATAGATAGTTTTCACAGATGGGTTTAGACAGTGTCAGGTTAAGTGAGATAAATGACAAAGTTCCTCTGTTGCTCCACACGGGAAAAGCAACAGCAATGTAGAAATGCTCAAAGTCTGTCACTTCCCACCCAGCCACTGGAGAAAGCTATTTTATCATAGTTATCCCTTCAACAGGTCCCCAGCCAATCCACATCCATACGTTTTCTACATCTGGAGTACAACGTTTTCTGAAAGCGTTCACACAGACGTTTTCCCTATCAACCTTATGTCAGATTTGATCTTTCAGGTAGGAAACACTGCCGCCGTGTGGTCAAACTTTAGAAAAACGCTAATTGGCCCTTCTGTATTGCCGTAACAGCACAGACGCGAGAACTTCTGCTAATCAAAAACGAGTGTGCTAATAATAAATAAATAATCTAAATTATTTCTATTTTCCTGTTTTAAAGATAAAGTTGCTTACAATTTACACCCACTCTTATTTATAAAGGCTTTTGTTTAAATAGGTTTTATGTATACAAATCTACCCTATTCCTGTTTTTCATTCACATTTATTATTGATGATGAAGAACAGCATACAAACAAAACCCATTCATAGTACAAAATTAATAATTTAATATATTTTATTATATCATATTATTATATTTACGAAATAAAAATTTTGTGAAATAAAAGACAAACTTGACAACACAACCCCTACTCTTCAGTTAAATTAAAACAAATGACAAATAAATAGCAAAAATTAAATACATTTTAAAACATTGTTTAGATTTGCTAATTTCGCTTTTATTTTTTAATCATATGGTTTAAAATAAAAACGCATTTAGGCCTGAATAACATCAATATTTGACATATACAAAATACAAGCTAGACAATAATAGCACATACATTGCATATTTTCTAAATAGAAATAATTATTGTACTATATTTTACGATACGGTATAAAAATACATTTTCGTATTATTAATATGCGAGATTAAATAAACTCAAATTGTTATAAAATCTAATTGTTAAAATATTACAAAAAAAATTATGACATGCAATTAAATAAGTAAAACAATAAGTAATATCGTCTCTGATTTTAGCATATTCATTGCTCAAAGCGGAAGTTTTATTGTGAGGTCACATCTACGCATTCCACGTCACGGAAGTCACAGAGATGATGATCCATTATCTAAAACCGAGCTGAGAACTTGGGCTATCGGTCTTGTAATGTTGTGGTACTTCACAGGATACAGACTCAGGACGGTCTTGGTCTAGAAGAGAGAGTCGAGAGCTCTCGAGTTGGTGGGCGAGCCTGTCTGCCGTTTTGCAGGCTAGCTCGCTAGTTTAGTAGCCAGCTGCCTTGGCGACGAGCTGAGTAACTAATCTCAAGACAGCCATCGAGGCAGCTCGCGGTTATTTCATTTTACTGTCGCCTTGTATTGCGTAGCCATGGCAACTCGGCGACTGACCGATGCTTTCTTATTAATGCGGAACAATGCGATCCAAAACCGGCAGATTTTGGCTGAGCAAGTGAGTACATACGACCCCCGTCGTACTCTGAATACACGTAGCAATGCTGCGGTGAGTCTAACGTTCATTGTCTGAATTGCCTGTTTTCGCGTGTTTGTGTGATTCTGAGCTAGCTAGACAACAACCCTAGCTAGTGGTGTTTGTTGATGCCCAGTCGGTTATCCAACAAACCTCTACCGTTTTGTTTGTTTGCCGTGTGAGGAGCTGGCAGGTCTGTGCAAACCGGCTAGCTGTTCATCAAACACTTCATACAGTCGCTTTTTGATTTAGTCAACACGCGGGGATGGCAGTGGAGTTACTAAAAGGTGATGGTCGTGCTAGTTTTGCGTAACGTTACGTTTAGATCAACAGTTTATCACCGCGGGACGTTTTGATGCCTAAAATATGATGGGCCCCTTTTTGAAGTATGAACCATATCTATATTTCCTTCTATGAAAAACCAGTTATACTGTGTGTGCAATAAAATTAAGTTGGCCTGTTATATTATGAAAGAAGTTCACTGTGCCCAAAATAATTGCTGAAAATATAAGGCATTAAAATAATAGCTTTTAGATGTATAAACTTGAAGACTGAAGATTAGTGATTAATCCAGGATAAGTAATTTTAGAATAATAAAAACAGACTGCTGTTAAAGAGATTTGGGGGGCGGTCTAAGTGTCTTCGGTTCACCAAGGCTGCATTTGTTTAATAAAAAAACAAACAAATTGTAAAACGTGAATATTAAGTAATACTATTGCAATTTAAAATAATCGTTTTATTACTTCAGTTAGCAAGATCATACAGAAAGGTTGTTTTTTTTACATTTTAATATGCTAATTTACTGCTCAAGAAACATTTCTTAATGTCTGAATGTTTTGTGGAAACACTGATTTTGCAGGATTGTTTAAAATAGAAATACTTTAAAAATAGAAATATTTTGTATCCTTCGATTTTGATCAATTTAATGTATCATTGCTTAATAAAATTATTCCTTTCTTTTTCCCAGACCTTGAACACTAGTGTAGCATCTTTCCTGAAAGTCGATCATGCAAAAATAATTTAAATGTAATATTTATACATTTTGAATTTTGTATCAGTTAACCAGGTTTATAGAAGTTGCAAAATATTGTGGATAAATAAGTTCAAATGTATTTTTAATATCACAATTCATGACTTTATGTATCCCTTTTCATTAAAAACCTCTAGGCTGTTGTACAGACAGTGGTTATTGCTGTAAATAGTTTGGTGGGACTGTTTGATGCTCGTTAAACTTGGCTCTAGTAATGTTTTTAAATCTTTAAATGAGACTCCAGCGGAAGACAGTATGTTTTGTCTCCCAGTCGTTCATAGATCTTTCCTACAGATAAGCTACAGTATGAATCATATTTTTCTTTCTCTTTGATGCTGGTGTGTGGCCTGCTATCCAGCATGCTTTTAAATGGTCCAGTGTCTTTATAGGGTATTGATTGGGTCCTGACAGACAGATTTTGTATGTCTGTCATTGCTGTATTTGAGCTAACACGGTGTTACTAGCACGGACGTCATTCTGAACTTACATCAATCATATATCATGCCTGCTTGTGTTTTGTCTGGTGTAGTGGCTCCATTCTTTACCATCTGCTTGCATGTTGATTTTTTCCCGTTTGTACTTCTTGTGGTCTAGCTAAGCACTTTTTCCTCTGCCTTGCAAAACCTTGACAGTCTTCTGCTATGCATTGCTCAGATCTAAAGTAATCATGCGATGGGTTAAAAATAGGATTTATCTTGCAGCTTAATTTTTTATGCATTTTATAAATTCAGTAACATCACAAAGTGCCTTGTTTTTTTAACATAATATCTTATTTAGTGAATTTATGAATCGGTAGCACAATTATGCAGTAGGATTGAGATGTTGAAGTTATTGGGCTAGAATGGACAAATCTAACCTGCCTTGCAACATGATGCAAAAAAACATATGCACGCTGTGTCTATGTATTTCTGTCTTCTACATTTATATGAATTGGCGTAATCATCAGTAAAGAACACTTTGCATTTATTGGTTTTAGTTCCTGATTTGTCCAGTTCTGCCCAAATCCTGCTGTCAGTCTTTTTGATGCTGATCACTGCTTTTTGTCTTGGGGTCCTCTGCTCTTCCTCCTCATGTTCCTCCACTTCTCTTCTATCTCTCCTCTCATTGGATGGGACATCGCTGGCCTCTTCCAATCACATTAGGAGTTTGATGAGGTAACCTTAACGTTTTGGCATTCCTTTACTTAGTTTCGCCCCCTTGGTTACTGTTGCTAAATCAGATGAGCTTTAAAGAATATCTTGTTGGAATAAATTAATTAATTAACTTTTTTTATGTGTTATGTTTTTTAGTTATGTGTGTTCATTTAGAAATGGGTGTAACACACAGTTTTAGTCACAGCATAAACTTTTTCATGAATTTAATGGCGTATCAAGGTGTTTAAAGGTTTATCCTTTCTTCAGTTTTAAGTGACCCAACTTTTATAGATTTTTTTTTGTTCTGTACAATTCCTTTCAAAACCATAAAAAACACACTTGTCTGATCATATGATAAAACAACAGAAGGATACAGTAGGCTTGGTCTGTGCCCTTTTTAAGGTGGGGCTTAGTAAAAGGTCAGTTTGTGCAAAATTAGTTTTTTTTACACTGATTGCTCGGTTTTCATTAAATGTTTTGTCCACTAATTCTTTCAGCTAGCAGTTATAATCTCATACAGCTACATTTACTGTAGAATATTTACTGTTGAATAAATGAGACAGATTTTATCAGCAAAAATGTGTGTTTGCAGTCATATATCTCTCTGTCTGTTAGTTGGCTGATGACCGTATGGCCCTGGTGTCAGGCATCAGTTTGGATCCAGAGGCTGCTATCGGTGTCACAAAGAGACTCCCGCCTAAATGGGTGGAAGGAGTGGATGAGGTAATTATTAGATGTTTGTTTTAAGTGATCAATGACATTTAAGGCAGGTTCCAGTTTCAAAACGAGTTACTCTTGTACTGGCAGCATTTGTGGCATGCTATGAATTACCAGAACAATCATTTAGACTCACGCCTTAGTTTGTTCAAAAAAAAACCCACACATACAGTAACACATTTACAATATTAACTATTTTTTTTCTTTCAAAGGCAACATTTTCCAGATTCCAGATATTCAAATATTTGTATCTTGGCCAAATGTTATCATATCTTAACAAACCTTAATACATCAATAGAAAGCCTGTTTAATCAGCTTTCAAATGATGTTTAAATTTCAGTTTTCGAAACAAAAATACACTTAACAATTATGTGGTATAGCTTCAGATAAATACTATTGTTTTAAACTTTTTCATTAAAGAATGAAATAATATATATATATATATATATATAATTATTATTATTTTATTTTTTATTTTTTTACTGTAAATGCAGTCTTACTCAACATAAGAGATCTTTTCCCAAAACAAAAAAAAATATTGCCAACTTTTAATTAATTAACTGTATATTAACTAACTTTTAATAATTATGTTATCCTTGCATAAAAAGTCTTAAACAGTTTAATGTTAATCAACAGTGTTTTGAGCCTAGGTATAGATATTTGACATTGACATACATTTAGCTCAAATACTTCTGCCCATAGTCAACAGAGTGAACAGTGAGGTCCTTGTTCCTGCAGATTCAGTATGAAATCACACGTATTCGTCAGAAGATGAAGGAACTGGCCAGTCTGCACGACAAGCACATGAACCGGCCCACGCTGGATGACAGCAGTGAAGAGGAGCACGCCATCGAGATCACTACACAGGAAATTACACAGGTATAACAACACACGCAGAAATCCTGTTTTATTGCAGTGCCATCTGAAGTGGACAGACAGAAAAACTACAGCAATTAATCAAAGCACACGTAATAAACCCGAACAATTTCCAGGGGTTGGAGTGAGTCTGTGTATGTGTGTGTAGATGTTTCACAGGTGCCAGCGGGCCGTGACGGGGCTCCAGACTCAGAGCCGGCATTGTACAGAGCAAGAAAACAGGCTGTTGACCAATGTGGTCTCCTCACTGGCCCAGAGCCTTCAAGAACTGTCAATCAACTTCAGACACACACAGTCAGGCTACCTGAAACGTATGCAAACACTAGATTTATTTTAATCAGTATAGGGACATCAGCTTTACCTCATGCTGTTTAATCTGATACATTCTTTTAACAGGTATGAAAAACCGTGAAGAAAGATCAAAGCACTTTTTTGACTCTGGTCCTCTTGTGGAGGAAGATGAAGATATTGCACTGTATGACAGGGTGAGATTGTTTTACTCATAATACTCATGCTACATACATGTTTTCATATTGGTGACTATATTGGTGTCTACCGATCGCTGTTAGGATTATTAGCATTGTTGGAAGCACATTTATAATTAATTTGTCATATTTTGATGCTTAAATGTTCCTTGAAGCATGTAAATTAAAAATTCCAAACCTTGAGTCTGAACACTATATGCATTTATATTAAATATGGGGTATAAGATGAAAAAATATATAATTTTTTTTTCCAGCAAACATTTGGATATTGGTGTCCAGTGGTTGACCGATTTTTGAAAAAGTGAAAATAATAAGTGATTAATCAATGCTGTATTATATATTTGCACATATTCAAGTCATACATCACTGTATGATATATAATATTAAAAATAGCTATCATATATAGTAATAGTAATCATATAGAAATACATTTTTGCAGTCTTGGCCTAATGGATAGGGAGCTGGACTTGTAACCCAAAGGTTGTGGGTGAGGGGGAGTGAATAACCAGCACTCTCTCCACCTTCAATACCATGTCTGAGTTGTTCACAGTGTGTGTGGTTGTTCACTTCTCACTGCTGTGTGTGTGCGCTTGGATAGGTTAAACGCAGAGCACAAATTCCTAGTATGGGAAACCATACCTAGCCACATGTCGCGTCCTTTCCTTACCTTTAAAAAAATTAATTCATTAAAATAAAATAAAATAAAAACTGTAACTATGTAAAATTTGCATTACCTGAAATGTTGCCGTGGTGTTAACTCATGTATAAATAAAATAATTAAATTAGCATTACCTGAGGCCGGCTGCATAAACTTAGACACCATGTAGAGACTTGAGAACTAATTTTACCAACTAGCAGTTGCCAAGAGGTAACCAGTCTTGTATAGAAAATAAAGTCTCCATTGCTAACATACTTACTGGGTCCACTGAGTGTTTACTTATTGTTTACAAATTCTCACTCTTTCAGGGGTTTACAGATGACCAACTAGAGCTGGTTCAGCAGAACTCAGTGCTGGTAGAAGAGCGAGAGAAAGAAATTCGACAAATTGTTCAGTCCATCTCTGACCTTAATGAGATATTTAGAGATCTTGCTGGAATGGTTGTTGAACAGGTCAGTGTGCTTCTTAATGGGGAAAAAAATATGCATATACTGTAAAAAAAAAAAAAAACAAGTCCTCTCCTAAAACATAATGTCATTTTATTTTGTATCTTTATGTATTCATTTATTTATTTTTACTGATTTAATATGAATTATATAGGAATTAATAAAATGTAATAACAAAATCTATTCATATTACGCTTTGACTAAGGCATGTTCATATGGAAAATATATTTTTAAAAAACAGTATGCATTGTTATTGTCATTGTAAATTCAACGCAGGGCACAGTCCTGGACAGAATTGACTTCAATGTGGAGCAAGCTTGTGTCAAAACAGAGGAGGGACTGCAGCAGCTGCAGAAGGTGAGGCTCTTATCAAGCCTGATGATGTGTTAAGCTACGTGTCAAGGGTTGTAATTGCTTACTCTTACTTTTTCAGTCATTTGTTGTGCAATAGACATGTATGTGCAATATCCACTTGATACTTTCAAAATAATATTACATAATAAGGATAGAAAGCACACTTAACCTTTCTCTTTCCTTTCTTAGGCTGAACAGTACCAAAAGAAAAACCGCAAGATGCTGGTCATTTTAATTCTCTCTGTCATAGTTGTGATTCTAATACTTGTTCTGTTCGGGAAAATATTTAGGTGAATCATTCCATGGCCTCTAAGAGGGATCTACCTGTATGTTTGAGAGAAACTGATGTGTGTGTGAGTGGGTATGCATGCTAACTTTCAACACCATTGTTTGAGTGTGGAAAATGTCAAAAATTTAGAAGGTCCTTATGTTTTAAACTACTACACAACAAAGCGAAGCAAATACAGACGCCCCTTCTGGCCACCGAGTGCAGTGTCTGGAGATGTCCATGCTTTATCTGTATTGAGAGGCAGTTTTAGTACTCGGGTTTCTTTCAGAGGGCCATTTATCTTCGTACAAGCGCAGTGGATGTGATATGGCAGCATGCTCATCTCAACTGCCCTCGTCATCTCATTTGAAGAGTAAACAGGAAGATGATGGGAAAAGATAAGTTATCCTCGGAAGATGATCATATCTGCTTGGGTGAATTCAAAAAAATGTTTTCAGAATAATTGCGTGTCGTATTTCACCCCATAAGCTTTCCACATTATTTAGAACATTTCCTTCTCAACTTTATTGTTCTGATGTGGAATTTAATTATTTTGAAACAAAATTATATATTTGCAGTATTACAGTAATTTTTACTGTATAACTGGTACAGATCTAATGGGTATCACCATCGATGATAATTAAAAGGAAACTTTAGGGGGGTGTGGGCTTAATGTTTAAAAAAATAATTTCATGATGCATATTCTTTTGAATATTGGGTTAAATGTCACCTAAACACGTTTGCTAAAGATTTCCTCACTTTTTTTGGCTTCAGTCAACATCAGTTGTGAGCATTTTCAGTGAAACCTGTCATAAGCTCCCTCTGAATCAGACCTTGCTTACAGGTGAGGAGCCCAAGATGACATCATAAACTCTGTTTTCCTGTAATTTAATCTGAACGTTTTCCTGTGTGTGTGAGAGAGAAGCACTGACACTCCAGTCAACCAGCTGAGGAATGAGGAACATTTACCGTGTTCAGTTTTAATTTGTTTGTTTATTATGTGATAAAATGTATATCATTGGGATTATGACAAGCGTTGAATGAGCTGAATGTTACATTGTCCTTTATGAGCGTTCATATCTGAGCGCTAGTTCCATTTTATGCACCATCATGTGTTTGTCTACGTTTTAATGGCAGTGTTTTCATTTATATCAGTATCATTTCAGTGATTTATTCAGTGAAAAGCAGGAGTGATTCATCAAGGTTTTTTAGCTTCACTCTGTTCCTTGCCTTAAAGCTTTCCATGGCCATGCTTCATTGGCTGGTGTTTGTCACTACCGTATCGTTCAGTCTGACCTTTGAACTTAAACTGAACTTTGACCTTTAGTCTCAGACTGAAGTTCATTTGTGTCTGCTGACGGACTGTACAACTACTGTTCCCTGTACAAGATGAAATTATTTATTTTAGTACACAAATATGTGTACAGAGTTCTGTTGTTGTCTATTGGTAGTCCAGAGTCTTTTTCTTTGTGTATTGTAATTAATTACTTTTTTCTGTCCTTTCAAAAATCAATTCCTGTTGGCTTTTGTGAAGGGTAACTGCACCACTACTGATGGGGATGAAGTTGACCATGTTGTTTTATAAATACAGAGACCGTTATTTAAGGTTTGAAAAAAATATATATCTACACATTCAAGGCTTTCATGTGATTTACTTGATGGTTTTGGTGTGAAACCCAGTGTGAATATAATATTTTTTTTTCCCATTATGGTACTACTGTATGCTATCTGAACCTTCTGTAAACGCTGAACAGGTTTTTAAGGAAATTAAAACACATATATATTAAGATGCTTTATGTATGGTATGTTATGAAGGCATTGATTGATATAAATATCTATATGTATATATATCTACATATTTATATATATGTCATCAAAAAATACTGTAGTACTTTTCTTTCAACTAAAACTAACTATATCACTATTTACAGCTTAACCCCATAAAGTTACCAACACAATTTACATTACAAGCTAATGTGATTTCATTTTACATTGTTGGACATGTAAATAACATCATGCTATATGACCCATAACGTTAAATGCTTGGATTTGATGTTGAAAAAAATTACGTATGCTGGTCCTTAAATAGTCTGACACTCTTAAGACCAGCATATGCACTTTCTTTCAACATTTCTCAATTTTATAAAAAAAAATTAATAATTAAAAATCGTATAAATGTTCAAATAATAAAAAAAAACGTATCATGTTTTATAAAGGTGATACGTTACAGGGTTATTTCATATTTGGTCATAGTATTTGACACTTACAATGTCATAAAACATGATGTGGTGCTTTAATACTGAATTATTACCATATTTAAACACCTCTGGTACTCCAAGATACTTGAAGTAATGTTATTACAGTAACACTCGATTGTTAGAAAACCTGAAATATATATCTGGATTTAAATTATTCATTAAATAGCGCTGTCAGTACAAGGGCTCGCGAGACGGGCGGGAGAAGCGGAAGGTCAAAGTGCATCTTCCCTCTGAAGAGACTCATTCTGGCGGAAGATGGCGAACGTTCTGCTGGAGTTCAAGGCTTCTGCCGCGGACTCGGAGCCGCAGAACCGCCCGGTCCTCATCGTCGGCCAGCTCGCTAACCTGCAACAGATCAACTGGACCCAGGTGAAAGGAAAGCTACAGCCGGTGGTCACCAAAGAGGTACGTAATGTTGAATACAAAGTAGGTGAGCTCGTAAAGACATTGACGTTAGCTTACCGGCTACAGTTAGGAGAGAAACCTGCCTCTTCTGACTGGTTTTGTTACAGGCCGCTAATCTGCACTCACTGATGTTAGCGTTAAGATATCAAAATCAGTTTAAGGGGATAAGTTATTATTATTCTAGACGAACCGTTACGTAATATATGAAAAATACACTGTCATTTATTTCCTTTACCAAAAAGTTACTATGATTTTCTTTGAAATACCATAATAATATCATGGCATTTTGAACGTACATGTGTATTTCATCATTAAAATATTTTGCACAACTATATCTGTTAACATTACTGCCATGCATTTTTTTAATTAGTTTTTCTTAAGCCACATCAATGTTGTTTAATCAAGTTAAGCTTTTATTATCCGCACATGATTTCCTGATAGACTTGATGGTCTGGATTGTTTAGTTTGCCTGCGTGTTATTTTGTTTAATGTTACATTAGGTCCAGGCAAATAGCTCTATTATCATGCTCTATTATAATTTTTTGCTTCATATTTTCTTTGATGTGTTTTGTGTCTGTTTTCAGATATGGCAGGCGGCATTGGCTTCTCTGAATCCCAACCCCACGGATAGTTGCCCGCTGTATTTGAGTTTTGCAGCTGTGGCAGCACTTCCTTCACGAGTCAGTCGTCACAACAGCCCAGCTTCTGCACACTTCCTCACCCGCCTCGTCCGAACCTGCCTGCCCGCCGGCAACAACCGATGCATTGTGGTCAGTCCCATTTCACACAATAATTAGTATGCTTAGAAATCTTATAATCTGGAAGCAGTTTCATACTGTATTGTTCTTGAAAGCATGTGTCTCAGTGGTTAATATTCATTTCCCTTTTCTGCCGTTCATAATTTCCATGTGACCCATCTCTAGATCTCCTTCACTCTCATATAAATACAGTAACACTTTCATTTAAAATACCATTTTTTTGTAAAATACAGATTTGCAATTTTTAAGAATAATTCATTAGTATTTATATTTCTTAAATGATTTATTCAGGAACAGGATTTATTAATGAAAAAAAAAATTTATTAAAATAGAAAACAATTATTTAAAATTGTAATAGTATGTCACAAAATGTTTTTTAATATATCACGGTGTTGTTGTTTTTTTTTTTTCAAATAAATGCAGTCTTGATATGACACTTATTTTACAAACATTTAATTTATCTAAATTTAATTACCCACATTTTGTACGACTGTATGTGTAATTTCAAATGAGTCCGATCTGTTTTCTATGTCTGATACCACAGTCTGATCAGAGAAAGTAATTTCAGAAATAATCATGTAAAAATGACCATAAACATTAACATTAAAATACTGCCATAACTCTTTAAATGTTAAAAAATGAGATAAATTATTTAGTATTGTAGTATTGTGGCACAAATGTTGCTGATGCAGCTCAACTTGAAACATTTCTTAAAATTTGACATTATCTGTCTGGAATGTGTGTTTGTTGGGTTTTTCAGATGGTGTGCGAGCGCTCTGATGTGTTTGCTTCAGCGTGTGCCATCGCCCGAGCTTTTCCGCTCTTCACCCGCCGCTCAGCTTCTTCTCGCAGGACGGAGAAGAAGCATGTCACTGTTGAGTTTGTGACTGTGGGTCAAGACAACGGCCCCCTGGAGGTCTCCACTCTAGAGGTAAAAAAAAAAATAAGTGTTCAAAGCTACCTTCCTGTGCCTCTGATTAAGTTGGTTACTGGGTTATTTATGATTATGCATCATTACTGCATCCATTTGAATGTGCAAGTGGTTGTTTCCAGTGTCTTGCCAGTGCAGCGGATGGAGTCCGTCTGGCTGCTCGAATCGTGGACACTCCTTGCAGTGAAATGAATACTGATGACTTCCTAGAGGCAAGCATTCTACTATCATGCTAAAATGTATTAGTATTATGATTTCACTTTTCATTTTATTGTAAGTTGTAGTAGTTGTGGTTTTTCTGTGTGCTTTTGTCACTTTTATTATATATATTTCTAACAGTTAAGCTTAACAGAAATGTTTTATTTCTATGTTTATTTTTATGCTCCACGTAAAATGAAATTGTGTTAAACACGCCCCCCCATTCAGTAATTCAGTTCAAAACTATAAAATAAATAGCTATTAAGAATAAAACTGTAAAGTAAAATTAAAAGGGCAGCGTGCAAATATTACATTTATAGTAAAACATTGTGAATATACTGTAATATAGAAGTGGAACTGGCAGATAACCAGTGAACAGGACATTGCAGTAATAAAGGTGGGATGAGACAATAGACAGCAGGAATAATGGTTTCAGCATCTTTGACACTAGAGAAATGCAGTTCAACATAATAATTTTTTTTTTAAATGGGCCTTTTAATATAATAAAATAAAAGGAGAGAGGTAGAAAATGACACCTAGATTTGTAACCGTACAAGAAAAGAAAAGATGGAGCGGCCCTATTTTTATTGTTATCAGCATACAAATGGTAATTAAAGCCATGTTGGTACAGGATTTGACGCAGGGTAATGTGAAAATAATGAATAGAAGTGGGCCAAGAATGGATCCCTGGGGGACACCTTGCTTTAATTGGGCGGTAGGAAATTGTATAGCATGCACTGAAATGTAGAAGTGTTTTTTAGAGGAGTAAGAAAACAGAAACCAGAAATATCCACATCTGAGAGATGGGAATTAGGTCCCATTAAGTCTTAAAGCAGAGCAGAAAAGCCTTAAATTCAAAGGTATGGCAATACATTTTGCATTCATTTTAAAAAGTCTTCCTCTGTGTATTTCAGGGCAAATGATAGACAATCAAGCTGCATTTGCTTTAGTTGCAAATGTAGAATTTAGTCTTGGAAACAGATTTCAGTTTAGAACAAGAGAAAATAATCTTTCATTGGAGAATGAAAAAATGTTCTACTTTTATCTAGTATTTTTATTTTCTTTTATTTCAGAGTTTTTGCATTTGAGGGTTATTAAAATCACTTTTTAATAGGTGCAGTTAATTCTAACAACAGTGCTGTAAGATGCATGCTGGAATTGCTTTTCTGCTCATGAGACGTTATGCAATCTTCTACAGGAAATCAAGGCAGTGGGGAATGAATTGGGCATCACTCCAGCTATAGTTCGAGGAGAGGAACTGAAACAAAAGGGCTTTGGAGGTAATCTTAATTTCTTCTTTTCAGATTGCAACATTCTCTCTTCTGTAATGAAAAAGATGAGTGTGCCCTCTCATCACATGATGAGTGAATGTATGTGTTATTTCAGAACTACTTACTAAGTGCTTCTTTTTCAGATGAAGTGTTTCTGGCACGTGGATGCTATGTTAGGCTTGAAGTTGTATTTTGTTTTGCGTGACACCTGATGAACGTTGTATCTGTGCATACGTTCATGTGTGCTAAATTACTCTCTCTAGGTATCTATGGAGTAGGTAAAGCTGCCCAGCATCCTCCTGCATTGGCTGTGCTTAGCCACACTCCCTCAGGAGCCACACAAACTATTGCCTGGGTGGGCAAAGGCATTGTGTACGACACCGGCGGTCTCAGCATCAAGGGCAAAGTAAATACAAGTGCATAAAAGGCTGCATGCTCAGTAATAGTGTGTGTGTGTGTGTGTGTATATGTGTGTATATATATGTGTATGTGTGTATATGTGTGTATATATATGTGTATATATGTATATGTGTATATATGTATGTATATGTGTGTATATATGTATATGTGTGTATATATGTATATGTGTGTATATATGTATATGTGTGTATATATATA
>JAUCMT010000114.1:19507443-19521766 GCA_032357475.1 Enteromius thamalakanensis
CTTCTGGGAGGCGGGCTTAACCTGCGTCCATCAGATGCCTCTGTATACTACTGGATGAATCTACAACCAATCAGACCTCTCATTCTGATGACGTACAGTATGCGTAGCGACAGAACTTGGAGACACTGTAAACAATTGTACCTAGCTTTATTAAAGCAGTAGAAAAATGTCTTTACTTACTTCAATTACTTCTGCTCTGTTTTCAAAGAAAACCTGTCATGAAAATGTCTCAAAACAGCTGCAACAGCAGAGTCCAATGATTGTTGCTGCTCGGTACACGCTGTATTTAAAAGCTGGTATGGTCGCAGAACTGCTGCGTCATCGCGTTACATATATATATTACTGCAGCAATGTCAAGTTAAACCAAACTTTTATTTTGATGGGTTGTACAGAGAATATACACCCTTTACAGTTCTGTGTGTAGCCTATGTGATGTGAGGATAGATTTACAAAAAAATCGTACGTTGGAGGTTTAAACTGTAGTTTTAGGTCATTGTTTTAGTGCTGTTATTACAGGACATGTAGCATGAATGATGCATTAGTGTTTACATTACATGTGACTTGGCTATATTTATCCATGACCTTTTGTGAATGTGGTGTGAGCGAATTCGTTTACATCTGTATTTGTGTTCCCATTACACTGAACAGATATTAGTATCGGGTACTTTTCAGAAGCTCTGACATTGTTTTCTGTTGCATGTCTCAGGGCTTTAAGGACAATCTTCATGCAGTTTTCTGCCTAGCTGAGAACTCAGTGGGACCTACAGCCACTCGACCAGATGATATACACACTCTCTACTCTGGAAAGTGAGTTTTGGCCCTTCCGTGAAAACTCTTCTGTGTCTTAACCAGCATTGCAGCTTGTGTATATCTGAGCTGTGTTTGTGTTGTTTCCCAGAACAGTGGAAATAAACAACACGGATGCTGAAGGGAGGCTGGTGCTCTCTGATGGTGTTGTATATGCAAACAAAGATCTCTCTGCGGACATCATACTGGACATGGCGACGCTGACCGGTGCTCAGGTGCGTTGATGTTGCTACATTAGTGTGTGAGGATCTTCTCAATGCACTTGCTTGCTTCTCTTATGACTGAAAAGGAAATGATTAAGTATTCAGTTTCGGTGAAGTCATTCCATCTTCTTTGTGTACAAGTCTTTACAGGTTTTCACTGAAAACAAGATATTGTATATTGATATGTTTGAGGCAGGATTTCTAAGTGTAAAAAAAGAAATCAGCGTCACATGATATCAGGAGACATTAGAGGATTTCCTGAACTCACACCTGTATTGCTGTTGAAACTGCTTTATGGCTGTTGCACTTTGGAAAAATCAGTTATATTTACATCCTGTTTGTGCATAATCATGTGATTGGAACTTTTTGAAGAGTGGCCACTGAATCACTTCTTTGTTATTTTTTGTCATGCATTTTAGTCATTAGTGCTGACCAAACATTCCTTGGAAGAAAAAACTATACTTTAATTCAGCAAGGATGGATTAAATTGATCAAAAGTGGGAGTAAAGACACTTATAATGCTAAAAAAAATTTTTATTATACTAAAAAATCTTTTTGAACTTTGTTTGTAAAAGAATCCTTGCAAAAGAGTTATCACAGGTTTTTTCACCGTTGTTTTCATCATTGATCATATTAGAGTGATTTTTGAAGGATCATGTAACACTGAAGACTGGAGTAATGTTAAAAAATTCAGCTTAGAATAAATTAGGTTTTCAATTTTTTTTATTATTATTTTTTAATCATCATAATATTTATTAATATGAAAAAGATTTAATATTTTAAATCTAGTTTCCAGTCAATAAAACGATGTGTTATACAACTCGAACATCCTCTCTCTTGTGTTTGCAGTTTTCCTTACTGTCTTCTGTTTCCTGCTGCAGGGAATCTCCACAGGGAAGTATCACGCTGCTGTGATGACCAACAGTGAGCAGTGGGAAGCTGCTTGTGTGAGAGCGGGCCGCAGCAGCGGAGACCTGGCACATCCTCTGGTCTATTGCCCTGAGCTCCACTTCAGTGAATTCACCTCAGCTGTGGCTGACATGAAGAACTCTGTGGCGGTGAGAGTTTTTTTTCTCTTCCCCACAAATGATCACTATAGTGATGGAAGTTACCAGAATTTTGCACCATGCAATAAATAATTGTTTACCGTAAAGACATGAGGGAATTTTTTAGCTTTTTTACAGTTTTGATTTTATTTATTTTACTTTTTATTTTGTTTTTTTATTTTTATTTAATTTTTTTTAGTTTACTCTTACATTTTTAAATAATTTATAACTTTCACTTTTATTTGGCCCTTTTGTTTTAAGAGTTTTATCCTTTTAATTTGTAAATTTATTTCTTTTTACTTAACATTTTACTCTTACAATAACGCAATCAAATAAAACTAAATATTAAAACTTTTATTTGTGTCTTATTGGTGTCTCAATTGGAATTTTCAGTTCTTCACAACCTAAGACAATCTTCACTTGAAATGAATTTTAATAGTGCTTTCATTAGATTTGAGTTGACAGTGGTGGTATTTTATGCGTCTACAGGACCGTGAGAATGCACAGAGCTCCTGTGCTGGCCTATTCATCGGCTCTCATCTGGGTTTTGATTGGCCAGGCATTTGGGTACATGTGGACATCGCCTCACCAGTCCATGCTGTGAGTATAGACTGAGCATGAAGTGACATGATGCATATTTAATAAATAACTGTTAATAAT
Organism: Enteromius thamalakanensis; assembly: GCA_032357475.1. Taxonomy (NCBI): domain Eukaryota; kingdom Metazoa; phylum Chordata; class Actinopteri; order Cypriniformes; family Cyprinidae; genus Enteromius; species Enteromius thamalakanensis. The sequence goes on from JAUCMT010000114.1 coordinate 19,510,160, forward strand.
TGATTGGTGTGGGTTGTGCACAGGGGGAGCGCGCCACTGGTTTCGGTGTGGCCATGCTCATGGCTCTGTTCGGCCAGGCATCTGAGGACCCTCTGCTCAACTCTGTCTCTCCTTTGGGTGCAGCCACAGGCAAAACTGCTTCTGATGACCAGATGGAGAGGGACTGCAAAAGGCGAAGACTTGTCTAAGATGATTTAAAATGGTTCTTAATCTTCAACGTGATTAAATATGGGTCACGCCTTGCACATGTTCTTTCACAAGAGTTGTATCCATTAGACACACATTGTATCCGCTTATACACATATGTATGAATTTAAATAGTGCAACGTGGTCTCTGTTTGTAATGTACATGTGAATATCGTTCACAGTTTGCCATAAGGAATGATGCAGGAACAGCAAGGGGCTTGAAATATCTGTCGGCAGATACTGTATTGAGGTCTTCAACATCTTTCCTGTTTCAATCAGAAAGTGTTTAAAGTGCAGTCATTTGATTTTCGTTCAGAACATAAATACACAATCTTAGTGATGTTTTTGGCTCTAAATCTGTGATGACGATATACTTTTGATGCCAATTTTGTAAGTGTGGCAAATGTGGAATGTGAATGACAAACTTTTCAGAGTAAACAGGGAAAAAAAATTGTTTATGTTCATTTTCTCTGTTCCATGTCTGCAATAACTCAGAATTACCATAAAATCTACAAATTGTGACATTATCAAAATGTTAATGCAAAGGAAAATAGCATCACAATTTCTCACCACAAATTAACTTACACGCTTCATCTTAATCTAAGGTTTAATCTATCATGAATTTCCACATCCTGGTAGTCTTTGTTAGATTGTCATTGTGTTGATTGAGTGATGTATGAATAATACAGTAGTAATACAGTTATGATTCTCCATGATTAGAGTCAGTCAGTAGATTTTCTTTTTCTGGCTTGTGAATTGAATAGCATGCCAAAATCCGGGGGTGAACAAAACTTGGATTCTTCCACGGGTTCTGCTTTAAGGAGCTCATCTTCAGGCTTGATTTCAGTCTTCTGAGGAACATCTTCCATCTTTATAATGACGTTCTTGTGAATTGTAATCTGCTTGGTTGGTAGAGCAATGAAGTTCTTAATAATGTCCTTTGGTGATGCATTGGGTTTGACTGTGAGCACTGACCTTATGACCTCGTCTTCGATCTTTGCCTTCACAACAGTTCCTGATTCTGGTTTAAGATCCAGATGACCACTTAAGTTCATTACGATGGCAGTGCTTTTATAATGCGTGTCGCATGAGAGACAGTATAGAGTTGGGCTTGACAGTGACATGCTCTTCAGTTTATGTTTACGAGGACAAATTAAGACGTTTTTAATGTTTGCACCAATGATGTCACATCTGATAGTTTCTGTTGGCACCTGAGCAGCTGCTGTCCCTTGAGACGGGATGCTGATGATCTGGGTGTCTTTGGTCGTTGATAGGGATGTTTTGCCCCTGATCTCTCTCACTGAGACGTTTGTGATGTTGTACCATTCACCGACAGTAATGCTGTGTTCGCTCCAGACCGTTAGACTCATGCTGCCTGTGGTGTCTGCTACAGTATATTCAGCTTTTGGAAGATTCTGTCTGTCCCATGCATTACCTTTTTTCCTTTGCACCTCCTGGACAATCATTGAATTGATGTTGACCTGTGCAATATACAAAAAATAAACAGATATTTATTTTTTATTTTTGGTGGGACAGTTAAAAAATATCTAAATGTCCAGATATTGTAGTACAGAGAATATACACACACACACAAATAAATAAAAATAGAATTAAATAATGGCAAATACAGAAATTGTATAAATGTGTCTTGTTGTTAAAATAGAAAACATGTCTGCCAACTCAAAAGTAAAAGTTATTATTTATTATTCATACATGTATATATAATATTAATATTAATTAGTATTAGTGTATACATATATATATATATATATATGGGGGTTTTTTTGTGTGTTTTTTTGGGATAAAAATACAAATGATATCCTATGGATAGTTCTTTTTTATTTTATACTAGTGAAATATTTGTTTAATTTAATTTGTAAAACTGCATAACAGCATTTTGTGATATGTTTATAATGCACGACCTACCCTCTCTGGTTTTGTGTGCATTTTTAGGAGTTCAGACAACTGCACAGCTTGTGGTGCAGCAGCAGAAAAGCTGTTGTTAAATGCCTCTCCGAGGTTGCGAGCGCAGGACATTTTAGAGCTGTGAGTGTAGAAGACGTCCATTTTTCCTCTGGACTCCGCAGACGGCTGTAAGACCACGTCATCGAGTGTAACTAAACTCCTGCAAAGGATTTGATTGTTTAATCAAAATGGATGGGTGTTTGAATAACTGTATATGTAGCTCGATAAACCAGAAACTATTATTTTTATTATGACAGAAGAAAGACTTTTACCGTGTCTTTTCTGCGCTGTGAAAGTGCATGTGATCTTCTGGTCTAAAGACAACAACTTTGCTCTTTCCATCGTCATGTTGAAGAACGGCATCAAAATAGACGTCTTTTACGGGGCTCACGTCGCAAAGAAACCCTTTGACCTGTTTCCTTAATTTTTTAGCTGGACTTTGTTCTGCCATGTCCGATCACATGGGTGACGTTAGCAGACGTTAGCTTCCTTCTTCTTCTTCTTCTTCTTCAAGTTAGAGCAGCTGACCCCGAACATACCAGATGACCAGACATCATAATATATATATATATATATATAAATAAATTCTTTCATATCAAGCAAAAGTACTAGAAAATATATTCCTTTCTATAAATTCAGTCCTTAACAAAGATTATAAACTGTTCTCATGTCTAGCTTTTTTATCACTGTCACTGGAAAACCAACCATGCCTGCAAACACTGATAACAGATGACTCACAATAACTCAAAATATTTCAAATTTAGTTAGGCCTAATAAAAACATGAACATCTAAACTATTTAGTGTGCATTATCATGCACACTAGTAAAGTACAGCTATAATTATCACTTTTTTCTTACAGGAAATGTTTGTGGCATTGAATAATTATATTATTGTACAGCAATACCATTTTTTCAAATAGCATGATGCTAATAATTACCGATATTCTATACGGCACAACCATGGTATTGTTTGTTTGTGCTGCACTGCATCATGCAACCCATGAAACCACTTGGTGCATTTGTTTCACAGAAAACAAGCAACACTTCAGCCGGTAAAACAGATTCAATGATAGTAGCCAACTACTGATCTTATAAATTATGTAAAAGAATAACAGAGAATATGCTTACCTGTACTCACCCCCCATATGCCATAAGACTGGACTTTGTGCATCACATGATATGCAAACCTGTATTATATAAGGTTAGATACTTTTGGACCAGGGCTAAAACTTTTGTTAACTAAAATAAAACTGGAAATTAAAGAAAATATAATTATTATATTAAAATATATATATATATTAAAATAAAATAATATAATATTTAAATAAATTAAAAAATAAATAAAAAGTTATAAAATATGTTGCTTTAATACTAAAATGACTAAAACAATAAATCTAAATACTAATAAATAAATAAAATAAAACAAAGAAAAAAGGTATTTAAGGGCAATACACACATGGCTACAAAAGAAAAAAACATGTTATATATTTTAACAAAAACAGTGGGGGATTACTGTTTTCTCAGATCTGACACTAAAGTACATTATGAAAAGTAAAGACATACTTTTTTTATGAATATTCACAATTTTTTATTAAAGAAGCACTTATCTATCTGGCATTTGTTGGTTGTATACTGTTATATATATTGTTTTGTGCTCATAAAAAAAAAGTAGATTATGAAAACGAGAATTAATGCAGTTGGGCTTTCCATACCCTTATATGAGTTTGTGACAACTTCCGTGTTTAAAAACTAGCCCCGGTCTCTCTTATAATTTACCAGAAAGGGTCTGACAAATAAAACTTTATTTTCTTAGAAGATGCCCAATGAGAGAGTTAGTTTCGATGTTCTCTCCACGCCTTCATGTAGACACGAGGAATAAACCCGCAGCGCAGGCTGGTGTGATGATCATATGACCGCCTGAGATTCAACATGGCTCGCGTGCTGCTCTTCTATCTGTTTACTCTGTCGGGTGTTTTCGCCGGACGGTATTTTAATGAGAATGAGCCCTGCTACAGACCCCAGCCGAAGAGAAACCTACAAGGAGTCAAGTATGTTAAACTATAATTTTCTTTCTGGATTTATAATTGTACATAAACAGCTGTATGTGTACCTGAGCAGTGCATGAAATGTGACCCTAGGGCCGTGTCTCAAATCTCAAAGTCTTAGACAGCAGTTCTGACTATCAGACGTTTGTTCCCAAGTCAGGCGAGTAATAGGATAAAAATCTAACTAGGTAGCTACATCTCGGTTGTAGTGGTAAGTTTTAATAGGTTAATTTTTAACCTTACCTCTCTACCTTACCGTAAACAAGATATATGTATTGGTTCTTTCCTCTTATGGGTTTGTTACCAAAAATACATGGTGATGTCATGCTGAAAATATGCAAATAATATTTTATGTAATTTCCTGTGCTGTACTGTATGCTAATATATTTCCTGTTATTTTATTTCCAGTTAGTTCATGTATAACATTGTATTCTGGTGTCTGTTAGACTATGCTGAGCTTTTTTTTTAATGAACTATGTGCAGAATAATACAACTTTTACTGTTTTTGTTGTAAAAATATTATAATTTTGCCTAAATGCGCAGCACGCAATATCTCACAATTCAATGCATGCAAATTGACTTTCAATTACCAGTCTAATGCATCAATAATTTTTCCCCATTATTTGGTCGTCTCATTTTAATTTTTTGGCTCCGTTGTCGCCCAGTGTATTGCAGGCGACTCACGTCATGGCAATTCGGCACATGAAATTATTAAGAGAAAAACACAGCAGAATGGTGAAAAGGTAGCCATCATGAGACCGTTTGACACCTGCTTCATTCCTGATTATAAATGATATGACCTCAAGGCTCATTTCCCATTTTTGGTTGATAACTGAAGAACAGATGGCTTGTGCATGGGTTATTTGCTGAAGTTTCCTTCATGGCCTCTTGCTGCTTGCTTTGAATGCCTTTTCAGTGTTTTTGTGGTCAGTGAAGAAAGAGCTGGATTAGTGGCTTAATGGCATACGTTGATGGTTGAACAACGTTTTCATGTGTTCTTCAGGACTGGGCCACGTCTTTATGAATATATGGATTTAAAAGCACTCCCCAAAGCATGGGACTGGAGAAACATTGACGGCGTCAACTATGTCAGCACTACACGTAACCAACACATACCACAATACTGCGGCTCCTGCTGGGCACACGGAAGTACTAGTGCTATGGCAGGTGATGGGAAAATACTGTTAAACATTCATAGTAGTTCAACCAGTTTTTTTCTTTCTTTTCTTATTTCCCCTTTTTTGGTGTGTGAAGCACAAAAGGAAATATTAGGCAAAATTTTCTGGCTGGTTTTTCCCCATAAATGTCTGGTAAACTTTTCCATGTTCTGTGGGTAAAGTTAATCACAGATTCACATGGGGGTGAGTAATAGAAGACACATTTTTGTGAATCTTGCATTTTCATAAGGAACCACAAAACATCACCAGCCTTGTTGTAGCCTCTTAAGACTCACAGGGTTGTTTAATTATTAAAAACGCAATGGCCTGGATCTCTCTTATGAAGTTATGATGTGTATGCCACTTACGTACCACCTGACTATCATCTGACTTAAAGGTGTTTTCCTGATCTCTACAAGTTTGTACATGTTTGGAGTTCACCCACTTAGCATATCAGTGAACCTGCCACTTCCTCTTACTGAATTTATACCAACATTTTTACAACTAGTGTGAATAAATCTGTTATGTGATCTATAACAGTGTTATTACATAACCATCTACTATAAATAACAAGTATAAAGGCATCTAATTGCTTTTGGCCTTGTTGATTGTATAAAAAAAATTACCACTTGATCAAATTATAAATAAATTAAAAATGAATTAAAAATAAAATCACTTTTTTTAACTGCTTGACCTTGATATTTAGTATTTTGTAATTCAAATCTTTTTTTATTGACCATTTGTTGTAATAGAGAAGCGCTTAAGTTACTCTTTTTTTTGATCAGCCTATGTCATTTATTTTTTCTTCTAGATCGTATCAACATCAAGCGGAAAGCAGCATGGCCATCTGCTTACCTCTCTGTCCAGAATGTGATTGACTGTGGCAATGCAGGTTCCTGTGAGGGTGGAGATCATTCTGGAGTTTGGGAATATGCAAACAGCAATGGCATTCCTGATGAAACATGCAACAACTATCAAGCCAAAGATCAAGGTAAGATAGTCATCTGATCGTTTGCTTGACTGGACGTTTGTATGGCATTAGTTTGTATTTCTGTTTTTTTCCCCAGTCTGTAACACCTTTAATCAGTGTGGAACCTGCACAACCTTTGGCGTGTGTAATGTAGTAAAGAACTATACTCTGTGGAAAGTTGGAGACTATGGCTCAGTAAGCGGGCTGGACAAGATGAAAGCTGAGATCTATTCTGGGGGACCCATTAGGTATGCGATATGTGATATGCAAATGGTTACGAATCTGATTTTATCTTTTAATCAGCGTATGGTGATTATTTACACTTTGCATTTGTAGTTGTGGGATCATGGCCACAGACAAGCTGGATGCATACACAGGGGGTGTGTACACGGAGTATGTACAGGATCCCTATATAAACCACATTGTATCTGTAGCTGGTTGGGGCATTGATGAGAATGGAGTGGAGTACTGGGTCGTTCGTAATTCTTGGGGAGAACCATGGGTAAGCAGAACTTGACAGCTGGGCTAGAGTGACCTTATGAACAAATGAAGTTGTTGAATACATGCTCTTTTGTTATACAGGGAGAGAAAGGCTGGCTCAGAATAGTCACCAGTGCGTACAAGGGCGGCAGTGGGAGCCAGTACAACCTTGCCATCGAAGAGGACTGCATGTATGGAGACCCCATCCTACCCAAAAACTACCTGTAGACGGCTGTGATGTTCTTCACAGAGAAAAAAGCCTTAGATTTGCCAAAAATGATTTCATAATGCTGCCTAAGATTGGTGTTGTTTTAATCGTTTTTAATCTCAGGAATATTTTAGAGAAATTGTACAGATTCTGCAGTTGGTGGCCTCGTTTGTAAGAGTTTTTCTACACTGCCTAATGCGCAAAAAGGGAAAAGTAGCCCACCCTTGGTTTTTATACTTTTTTGTTTTTTAGGATTTTTTTTAAATGGACTGAACTCATGAACAAATGGTCATCTCATGATCTTGTGTGCTAAAAAGGTTTTAGGATTTGCTACAGTATGTTATATTAAAAGCAACTGTACAAGTTTGCTACTTTTTTTTTTGTCAAAAAATGAAGCCATAGATCAGTTTTAATCGATGCACACTTAAATCGTTTTCAGTCACACTCTTCAATAAAAGTCTTATCAAGTTTTTCTTGTCATTCTATTGTGGGTGTTTTTAGTCAGTTGCTTTAATTTAGTTATGCTGAGTGGAACAGTCTAAACTGTATTCAGTTCTAGCAGCCAAGCAACACACCAATGATTTTAGGGTATTAGATTAAAAAACTACATCAGATGTTAGTTTGGAAATATTTAGTAATAAATTGGCATCCGTTTATTGAAAACTGAAACCTCGAAAGATATACCTGACCGAAAATATTGTGACCTTAGAAATGATGACACTAAACTTAGTGCAACTTTTTTTAAATAAAAATGATTATAATATACAAAAAGGAGAACCAACATCAGAAATTATTTCAAAGCAAAATAGAGGCTTTGAAATCTCATGACTCCAAAAACACACTTTCAAAGTTCAACACTCATGTCAATATTTTCTGTGGTAAAGTCAACACAACAGTTATAGACACTGAAATTGTCTGTCCATCCATGAAGAGGGCTCTGGTCCTATGATCCTTCTACTTCTCAAACGTCTTACTCACTTCGATAGTTAGTTCATCATAATGAAGTTGGATTTGCAGTGAGCTATAAATGTAAAAAGTGGAGATTAATAACCAAATGCTACAAACATAAATCTACAGAATTCTAAGTTGCATTTGTATCCCCCACAAGTCATAGTTCCACTAGATAAAATTTCACCCCTTTTAGAGGTACTTTAGAAAAAAAAGCATATTTGAATTTTAAACAACTCACCAATGAACTCAGCTACGGGGTCATGTTCTCCCTCAGTGCGGATTGTTCCTGCTATGCTGTCGTTTTCTAGGATTGGCAAAAACAGCTGGACAAAGTCTGAGGTATATGGAGGTGTTATCACATCTAGAACCTGTCCGAATTGAAACAGGGATGAGAAAACCAACATCAGACTCAATAATGTAAAAAAGAAACTGCCACTAATCAATCAAAGCTCCAAACCAAGATGTAAGTCTCACCTCTGTAACAAAGTATCTGATGAGTGAAATATCCGTGTTGAGCTTCTCAAGACATTTGCGTATGTAGCCGACCACTGGAAGAACATAACCTCGACTCAACAAGTGAACCATACGGTCCAGTAGGGTCTTCTTGAGCTCCAGCTGAATAAAAATATTGGCAGGACTTAACTTGAGCACTGGAGGAGCACATAAAAATGCACTGATTGGGCAAACCGTACAAAGGTTTACAAACCTGCTCCATGACATCAAGCTGTGAGTGCTCGGTCTCGAACAGTTTGATGAGCAACTGTAACACCTGCGGATGGAGAAGCTGATGACACGTGCTGATCTGAGAAATAAAGACAAATGGTGAATCAGAATCTTCCTAATGGTTTGGGTATTGATTGATCAGTTCGAACTCTAGGCGTATTTCATTTACCTCATCCAGCAGTGCTAGATGGACAGGAGTGTGGTCTGTCTGTAGCTGGAAGTAACGAGGCTCAGACACCGTCCAGTCAACCCACTTCAGAACTCCCATCGCTACCACTGGAAACCTGCCATACAAATCCAGACATACCAAGTGTATAATCTTACAAGAAGCTACCATTCAAAAGGTCAGTAAGCTTTTTAAAAACCAAATACTACTATCCAATAAGGACGATCAGAATGAAGACATTTATAGTGTTACAAAAGATTTCAAATCAATGCTGTTCTTTTTAAACTTTCTACTAAATAAAGAGAAATATCAATCTGTTTGTTCATACCTTATGCACTGGTATAACGTGCTGAGTTCTGCTACTAGCTCAGTAGCTCCCTTGTTCTCATTGCAGCAGAGATTATGAACGGTCTCAATGGCTTTTGAGGTCGATTTCAGCTCATCTTTATTTATATTCACACGTTTGTTCTGGAAATAATTAATTAATTGTAATAATGCATGTTTTATATAAAGGTCCAGTTTCATTGACAGGTCGTAGCCTAAGCCAGTATTAGGCAATAGTTCAATTCAGACATTTAAGTAATTTTTTATAAACATGTCTTAGAAAAAAACATTACTGGTGTACATTTTAAGATAAAACAAAGGCACTAACATGTTTTAAGATCAGTCTGTGCAAGTTTCTGTGCAAGTTGAGATTTACATTTAGTCTAGGGCTAGGCTTAAGCCTTGTCGGGGAAAAATCTTCACCTTTTTCCAAGTTTCCACAACACTAGCAGCATACGCTAATATGTGGATATATTTGTGCTTGTGGTCCTGGTTGATTTTAGCTCCGGGTTTAAATAGTGACTGCATGAACAGGTCCAAAAAGGCAGGAACTCGGATCTACATAGAAAAAGAAGCAGTTTAGTCAATGTAGTTTTCTTTAGGTATTTGTTAAAGGTAAAGGTATATTTCACCCAAACTTTACACACTGCCAGGTCATTCAAGATGTAGAGGGGTTTGTTTTTTCATCAGAACAGATTTGGAGAAATTTGGCATTACATCACTTCCTCACCAAAGGAATCTCTGCAGTGAATGGGTGCCGTCAGATTGAAAGTCCAAAACAGCTGATGAAAACCATTACAATACTCCTCAAGTATCCACATAAATACATCAATTAACATCTTGTGTAGCAAAAAGCTGATCCACAATATTGTTTCTCCAGTGAAAAGTAATCTTGTCTGAATCAGCAGAGAAATATACCCAGAAAACAATCGAAAACAGTTACTGTTTAGACTCTCATTCTGACGGCAGCCATTCAGTCCATTAATGTGCAAGTGATGTAACGCTACATTTCTCTACATCTGTTTTGATGAAGAAATTTTGCTAATATTGCTTTAGGAGTCTCTTAAAACAGGTTTACATGTATGCAAGGTCAAAAAACACTTTTTCTCCAAAAATAGATTTAATTTTATAGAAACAAAACAGAAATTTTGTTTAAGGCCCATGTACTGTTTGTGGGCGGGGCAAGTTGTTTGTGATGTAGAACGTGGGCGGACATTATGCAAATATGTTACTTAGTGACGTGGATCTGTAACAGAAAAAGATTCAAATTGCTGACGACTCGTTTAGGCGAATGTGCACCGACTCTTTTTTTTTGATAGACAAAAACTTTATTTATTGTGCATTGTCGGCGTCACAACTTTGCAGATAGTTTATGTTCACATACAGCTACATGAAACACTGCATGAAAGATCATATTTGAAAAGGCATAATAGGGGCAGTTTAAAGCTAAAACCAAAGCATAAGAAATACAGCATATTTATGTGTATTTTCATAACTCGGATTTAGCTTGTATTCTAATATAGCTCTTAAAAAACCCTGTAGCTGTCTACTAGTACAAATATTATAAGCAATAAAAATCTTTGTGACAAATTGCTTAAGCTTCTACATTATAAGTCGCTTTGGATTGAATTGTTGGCTAAATGGATAAACGTAAAGTAGTTTCTAACCAGCTCTACTGGGGGTGGATCCATGCTACTGAACATCTTGAACAGGACTGTGATGTCTGCTGGGTTCAGAGCCCCTTTGGACAGCATGGCACCAAGAGCTTGGCAAGCGCGTGGATATGCAGCAGCTGTGCCTAGCGCTAATGTGATCTGACTGGCATCATGTCCCCTAAACACAGTAAACAAATCAATAACATAGCCGTTGTTAATTGTCAGTTCAATAAGACAGATCAAACTCAGAGCGTCACACAAAAGCACCTCTCATGGGCGTATTTCTGTACTTCCTGTCCAATTCGCCGCATTGCTGAGCCGCCCTGCTCCTCCTGAGCGAGGATGGACATCATGGATTGAGCGAACAAGTACGTGTGCTCTCCGTGACACACCATCTTCTGCTCAAAACACACACAAGAATGAGATCAGATTGTAAAAACACAACCATAAACAAATAAAAGATGCTCACAGCAAATTCAGGCAGATTTTTCTCCAGGTTCTGTTCTCCTCCGTCCAGCAGTGTGGCGAGAGAAGTTCGTAGGACTCTGGAGAAAACCTCCAACTGCTGACAGGCTGTGGACACGCTTGTGATCTCTCCTTGGTATCCTGCATCTGAAATCAACTACAGACAACATGCACAATTAATAAACGAAACGTGTTTTACCACTACATTTCAGCAATATGAATATCTTCGACTCACTTCATGCCAATTTGTGTTACCTTGACAGTGAAGTTGAGCATCAGGCAGTCTGGATGAGCCTCAGCTAGTTTGTAGAA
>JAUCMT010000114.1:19521866-19540937 GCA_032357475.1 Enteromius thamalakanensis
TTCATGCCAATTTGTGTTACCTTGACAGTGAAGTTGAGCATCAGGCAGTCTGGATGAGCCTCAGCTAGTTTGTAGAACAGATCTCTCCATGTTGTGTGTGCTATCATCTGCTCCAGCCATGCAGGTGTCTGAACAGAGAGAACCATTAAGCTCATTTGTCTGATAAAGTCAAACTGTAAGCAGCAAAACAAATCTACTTCTATTGTAATGCTATTATCAAGATTCAAGAAGTGTAAATGGAAATCATGTCTAGACATGGACGTGTCAAGATCTAAAACACGCATTTACAAAATAGATGAGGTGACTTAATTTTATGTTGACATTGTAAAAATGTATACTTTTATTGTTTTTTGGAATTAACTAATAAGTAGTGCTGTCAAATGATTTATGGCATGCGAAAAAGTTTTTCTTTACATAATATATGCGTTTATGCTGTGTTTATTTTGGATGCGATTAATCGTTTGACAGCACTACTAATAAGTACATTTTCTACAGTAAAAATGAAATTTTTCTAAATAAAAACAAATAAATTGTAAAAAAAATAAAAATAAATGAAAAGAGAAAGAAACTTGTAGCTACTTAGTAAAATTAAAAGTAAACAAAAACAAATGCTAATTTCTATAATGAAGGACAAGTATAATATTCCAATTAATTATAAAAAAGGAACAAGTGCACATAACTTCATAGAAACTTTATAATGCATTGAAGAAAAAAAAAAATAATAATAAAAAAAAATATATATATATATATATATACATATATAAACTCACCTCTCCCTCAACAGTGAAAATAGAATCTGCTTTCTGAGGGTCAAAGTGTTTGATTAAGAGAGACTTTAAATGATTCTCTACGCGCTCCTGCACCTGCGCGGGCTCCACACCTGCAATGAAGAAAAACAAAATTCGTGTTTTTTTTTCTTGTTTTTAGTTTTATTTATTAATATTATTACAGTTGTGACTCTCAAACTGTCCCGTTCACGTTTTTACATACAGTTTAACATCAACTTTAGTTTAGGTTTTTCTTCGCCTTTTGCAATAACTTTGACCTCTGTAACCATGGTGACACGCTAGAGCGCGAGCTCGTCCGTTAATTAATTCACAGCAGCTTTATTTCTGTAGCCTTTTCGGTTATTTGAGTCGTGTGAGGACCACAAAACTGACCAGAGCAGCTACAGAGGACACATTAAAACCCACAGTGTTACAGTGACTGGGTTTAAAACCTTCAGATGGCACAGCTGATATCTACATCTCTGTAAGTTACAGAAAACCACACACAACTCTTTCGCACTGTAATACTACGACTAGTTCAACTCTTTCTAGTTTAACTACGATTTTAAACGTTACTGTTAACGAACATTCGTCTGCGAGGCTGTCGAATAACGTAAAGGTGTCACGCTTGTTAATACACGTTAGTCGTTATTACAAACTCAAATACCGGACAGACAGCCGTTTTCTGCTAATGTGATATAGAGAGTCATGACGTGTGGAGAAATTCAAATATAAAAGATATTTGGGTAACATTAACTGACCCATCTGAATGAGCCACTCCGCCAGGAGATTGACCGTCTGTGCTACAGCGGAGTAGTTCTCTGACAGCAGCTGGATGACATGCTCAGGTGAACCGCCTGCCTGGAAATACCTGCGGAGACACGGTTATAAATTTACCTGCACTCACTGATGAAACGTCTGACAAAGTTCATCTTCCCCTCTGTAACGTTATCTACACAAATCACCCTCTCTTCGTTTGGGTGACTTACGTTTTCAGGGTGTTAAACACGGTGGGCTCCATGATATAGTCTCTGCTGGAGAATTTCTGCAGACAATCCTCCTGAACTTTTCCATCAGCCTCAGCATCCGCGTATCCATCCTCCTTGGGCAACAGAAAGAGGTGAAACAGCCGAGCAATATTTTAGTGGCTTATTAACGAGATTATTTGTGCACATTATAATCCAACATATTAACTCTAAATTTTAAATTGTAACAATGCCGTGTGTTTATGGACATATACGACAACACTAATATTTTTTACATGGCACGATGGTAATGTTTTTATGTACTACCCTGAAGTTTCATATAATGGCACGGTATGGCAATTTGGTACCACTACAGTAATTTTCGTAAGGATTAATGATAATCAAAGCAACTCTCAATTTCAAATTTGTAGCTAGAAAATTAATTATTATTTGACTTTATACTTTATTGATGTCTGTGGTGTGCGCAGTTTCAGTAAACCAACGTTACCATGTGGCCGTCGTGTCCCTCCCATTCTCCAACATTGCTGTAGTATTCTTCGTCCATTGAGAGAAATAAACAGATTTCTTTAATCCAGAAAAGCGACTGTTTACAAAAAACGTACGAGAACACTCGAACGGCGCGCGAATAATACGTCACTTCATAACAGGATACAGCGCTCCCTTCAGGACTGGAGACTACACAGGTATCCGATGACACATTGGGATAAGATCTTATAATAACAGTAATTATAAAAAATAATGACCTTGTTTTATTATTAAATGTGCGTTTTAATACAGTGTCAAACAATATGCATTTATTGTAGTCAGTCAAATCCGCTGCTCGATTTATACCAAAGACACTTTTGTTGTACCTTTTGACTGTAAAAAAGGATCTGTTCCAATCAAGGTCGGTTTTTATCACAGGTTAAATAATTTATAAAAATATATATTGAGAGAGACAGACTGCCAGATCAGATTTCAACTGAGTTACACTGATTATACTTACCCGTTTAAAACAATAAATCCTCCCATATGTCTGGATTGTGTCTTCTGGGCTGTCAAGCGCCCCCTGGAGGTAAAGTTGTTTGTTAGAAAAGCGTGCCGCCCAATGAGAGTGCTGTAAAGTCCTCAACTGTGAGAAGAGCCATTTTGAGCAGCGCTGTTTAAAATCATCTTGGTCACACAAACCAATGGCAACTTTATCCAAAAGTCCAGATTTATCCAGATATTGTACACACTCTATTGTACAGAATACTCAATACATCTGACACTGATCTATATACATTTTTAAGACTACTAAAAACATTAAATGAAATGGTCGGTATTAATTAAACGAATTTTTAAAAGGTTTATATAATATTTATTATTAAATGTTTTTGATATTTAAAAAAAAAGACGTGTATGATATTGTAAAACATATTAGGAAATAATCTATTGCAGTTTCTCCTATATCAAATGCAGTCGATATCTGTCCAGCAGATGGCGCTGAATGTGAGTGTATTGAGAAATACATCCAGTCCAATAGGTGTCCCTGCAGTTCATGGAAAGTTAAGTGACCAAGACTAAATAAACCCTACAATTTTGATTTTAAAATGACAAAACTGGATAAAAAGAGTACAAAAATGTTCAACGCTTGAGAAACAAAAACAACCTTCTGAAATGATACCACCTGGAAACATTGAACACAAACTATGTTTAGGTCATTATGAAGTTATAATAATAATATATACTATTATTGTGGCAAAGACTGTTAGAAGCAATACCTTATTTCTATCAAGAATAATTTTGTTCCACTTAGATATTCCTGTTTTATTTTTATAAAACAAAAATATGCTCAGGGAAATTAAACTAACTTAAAAAATTATTTTAAATGTGAATGAAAATCTAAATAATTTGTATTTGCCTGTACTCAATACTGTGTTTGGCTTGATGTTAAGACTTGCTGGAAGATGGGTAGATTTCGTTAGAAAGTGGGAAACTAAAATATACTCAAGACTTTGACCTTCATTTATATAAGCTAACGGTTTAAAGTGTAAGCCTAAATTTCTTTGACTTAAATGTTTTATCTGATGCATTTCCTCAACTGCTGATGCTGACAGCAGCTATTACATAAAAGTATAGCTTCCTTAGTTTTAAAAAAAAAAATCATAAGTGTGGTGTAGTGGCTTATAGCAAAATATATGCAACATGAAGAATATCGAAACCGAGTGCTTGATGCAAACCATCAAGATGATAAATTCCAATCAAAGTCTGTATTAAACACTACTAATAATACTTTTTTCATGATAAACTTTTTTTATAGGACCCTACTATTGGAATAAACACTAATGCAGGCTTATTTAATTTTAAAAGTGACAATGTAAGATGTTGCAAATTTGCTTGAAAAGTGCATAAATGTTTGTCATGTGCCTGCAAAACATATGAGCGGACAACCAGATTTCCAAAATCATATTAGGATGTGCAATGCATAGTGTCATTGAAACTGCCAGTTTAAGTAGCAAATGATAACATTTCGCTTCTTTAGAAACATGTAGCAAATAGTATATTAGACCTTTAAGAACCACCATCACTGTAAGAGCAACTACATAATCCTTTATAGTTTGATTTGGGCCAAAAAACAGAGTTAGCCTTGTGAAAAGAGTGTGTGCATGTGTGTGTCACTCAGACAGTGTTACACTCTTCTTTTACTGCTGTAATTTGAATCTTTGTACAAAATGTACAGTAAGTGTGAGAGACATGGAAAAAGCAACATATACACTGAAAACACTTCTTATAGAGACAGTCAGGCAAGGGGGCGTTTGGTACTCAAATCTCACTCACTTATTGCTGCAGCGAGTCTGAACTAGAAAATAAAATAAAAAAAAAGTAAACATACTAAAATGTCATAGCTTAACATCTCCCCCCACCCCATCCCATGCCCATAACAACAACAAAAAAATCATTTTATATAACACCTGTACCACATTTTGCAGAAAACACAACCGGATCAGACCGGTTAAACATTAGAGTTTTTGATTCAAATTATGGCATTTTGGGAAAAAAAGTATAAAATGACAAATAAATTAAAAAAAATAAATACTTTGTTTGTGTAACAAAGTGGACCATTAGAGCACCAAAAGCTGGCCCCTGCTTTCATGTGATTGGGTAGCAGGACAGGAATTGTGGTACAGAGAGGGTTACGATTGGTCATTGTCCGATGATGGGCGGCCTCTTTTTGTTAGTATGTCAGTTTGGAGAGCAGCTTTTTTCTTTTCTTTTTTTCCTTTTTTTTTTTTTTATATAAAGAAATAAACATGAATACCATGGGAGGGGGGATATGAACCCAATATCTGACTGTGCAGCTATCAAAACAATTTGTACACTTAATACACTGACAGATTTGCTGTCTTTTTCACTCTTTTTTTTTTAGCAAAGGAATTTGGTTTTTTTTTTGACGAAGAGACAAGCAATGTTTTTGCATTTGGATTATTTTCTCCTTCAAAAGAGTTAAAGCTAAAAAAAAAAAAGAAAGAAAAGAAAACAAAAAAAGCCCCACACCCTGCCTCTAAAAATGTTGACTATTGTTGTCACGGACCAAAAAAGGCAATTAAAACCTGGAAAAAAAGCAAACACATATATATATAAATAATATATTTACACATATAAATATATATATTTATATATACTGTATATAATGTTTCTTGCTTTGTACTACACAGCATCAGGCGTTTCATCTTGATCCTAAAACAAACCAGAGGCAGGTTAAACCAATAGAATTAAAAACAGAGAGGGGGGGTGAGGGGGTGGGGGTGATAGACAGCAGCTCCCCCCAAACTCCACTGATAAGCAGTGTCTGTAAAAGTTGCACTCTGTCACCGGCGTCACACGTTCTTCGTTCTTAAGTTGTATGGGGAGGCCGGTTCAAGATCGGCACAAGGACGGGTGGGGGGTTGGGGGGGTTAACTTCCACCCAGAGTCTGATGAGCAAACAGGCAATTGGGTAGGGGATCAAGGGGGTCAGAGTTCAAGGGAATCGACAGAGGCAGGGCAGAGCCAAACAGCGCAATGAAACATATCTTACTTACATCTTAGCTCATTTTACACGTACAGTCGTGATCAAGGCACAGGGAGCTTCTACAAGTTACTTTTTTCTTCAATAAAGTTGTACAAAATAATACATTTTACAGTCTGTACAAGAATAATGATCCAGCCGAGAAATCAAAAGACAGACCAAAAGCCAGACTAAAGGGGAGGAGAGGATGTTGTGGGGGGGGGGAAGAGCGCCTAGGCCATCCGTTAGACGTCCTTTTCATGTTTCGCGTCATTTACTCGGTCTTACCCTTGGTCTGATGAAGTCCCCACATGTCAGTGTACAAGATTTTTGCAGCAGGGAGGAGACAGACAGAGAGAAAGATAAGAGGAGAAAAAAGAATGAGAGAGAGAGAGAGAGGAATGACACTTGAAAAACAGAAGGCGAGAGCAACCGGGAAAACAGGAGGATTAAAATGGTGCATATTTGCACACACCAACATACAAACTGGGGAAACTAACATACAGAAAAGACTGTATTATTACAGGAATATCTCTCTTTCTATATATATATATATATATATATATATATATATATAGAAAGGGAGAGATAGAGAGACAGCTTGGATTTTTTTGCACTGCATTTAGTTCACTGTTCTGCATGAATCTAGCATTGCATGCGCTTGCCTCTCCTGCGATGCATCTCGAGAAGCGATTCATGTGATGGGTCTTGTGTTCAAGTCATTCTCTGTTCCACACGCATAGCAACCCGGGGCAGTAAATGCTCCAAACACTCCATTTTGTAGGAAAAAAAAAAAACAAACAAATAAAAACAAAAGACATTTTGCTCTACATTCTGTTTTGTTTTGTTTTTTCGTTTTGTTTTGTTTTTTAACGTACGATCCGTTGTTTTGCTCTCCTCCGGTGGGGTCTGTCCACCTTTGGGGGTGGGATGTGGTTTTGGGAAAGGGGAAAAGGTGAGGGGGACGCGCCAGGCTCGCACAGGCACCAAACGTTCAACAGGACCAAAACAGTGGAGGATAAGAATAGCGTGTGTATGTCTTGTGCGTGCGCATCAATATAAGTAACGTGTGTCTAGGCATATGATCGGAAAAAAGACAAAGTTTGACGTGTAACATACATAGGACTGCGGGTCAGGAGTTTAGCTGGACGCATTATGTGTCTTGTATGTGTACGAAATGGCTTTCTTGTCCTGAGCAGTCCTGGACAGTTTTTTTTTTCTTCCCTCTTTTCTCCCCCCTCCCTCTCCCTCTCACATGTTTTGTTTTCCTCTCTCTCTTTTTATTAACATCGGTAGTCCTTGGCTGCGTTAACAAGTCTTTTTGCCAGATATCACAGCCACGCTTTCATCAGTAACCCAGTGCGTCCCCTTGCCCCAGCCCCTAGTCACTCAGGAAGGAGAAAGGCCATGTGTGTGTGTGTGTCTGTATGTATATATATATACACATGAATATATATACATACGCATATGTATATATATATATGTATATATATATATATATATAATATGCTTGTGTGTGTAACTGGTGGGGACTCATCAGTTTGAAAGTTTGTGGTTTGATATTGGGGCGTGATGTAGGGCAGGGGGGCCTAAAGAAAGTTCAGGTGGTGAGTTTGCGTCCCGTCATCCCTGCTGCGATCACAAGAGTTCGTACTGTCGTAGGTGCATGCGCTGGATGATGTCTCTGCAGTCGTTAAACACTCGGCGAATGTTTTCAGTGTCCACGGCGCAGGTGAAGTGGGGGTAGCAGTAGTGCCGGCCATCTCCACTCGCTGTACTGATCCTCTGAATAACAATAAAAAATTATGGTCGTTTTAGTAGGACCTAGGATGCTTTTCAAATCAAAATATGTACTTAAAAATCGATTTATATATGAGCATACATACTTGTATATACAGTACTATACTACAGTACTATTTATGAATTTTAAAAAAAGCTTAATTTTCAGAAATCATTACTTCAATCAGTGTCGCATGATCCTTTAGAAATCATATTCTGATATAATAATAATAATAATATCTAGGCCTACTGATAATACAGATTTGCTTTTTTATTATTATTGTTTAAAACGGTTGCCATTTACTATTTTTGGCAAAATACTTTGAGAAATAGAAAGAGCAGCATTTATTGGAAATAGAAATGTTCTGTAACATTATAAATGTATTTATGCATCCATGCTGAATTTTTAAATACAAAAAAAATGCTATAATTTAATACAACAGGGGTTGCTGTTGATGGATTGCTATGAGGATATGGGTGCTATTGAAGAACCAGTCTCACCAAGAACTCATCTCGGATGAAATATTTTGCTCTTGTAACTCGTGGATCCTCCCCTTGCTCTGGTGTTGCTAATAGAAAGACAGTATCTTCTTAATAACGCTGATGTGCATTACAGTAATACATGGATATGCATTCCAATTAACTATATGAATAAAAAATTATTATTCTATTTCACTGACCATCATCTGGTGTAGTGTAGCGTGCAAACTCAGGGAAGTAATCCTCAATTTTGGATTTTCCCGCCAAAACCTTCTCAGCCAGCAAGTCCTGCTTGTTTAGGAACAGAATAACAGAAATAGTTCGAAGCCACCTGAAAAGCAAGGAGAGAAAAGTTTTTCAAATTTTCTGAAAAAATAAGAGTGGTGTAGAAGTATACTCTCATTAAGCCCTCCTTTTATCATGTGTAAGCATGTTTTAGGCGTCTCGAGGGTACCTGTTATTCCAGATGTTCTTGAACAGGTTAAGTGCCTCCTGGAGTCTGTTGGTCTGATTGTCCTCTCTGAGCACCATGTTATAACTGCTGCTGGCTACCACGAAAATGATGGCCGTCACATCTGTGAGAAAATGTTTTAGCATAAACCTTGAACAAGCAATGCAAATAATTCATCATAAACCATTCCTTAAATTACAAAAATGTAGTACCAAGTAATAAACCAATATTTTGACCAGACTAATAACCTTTTTTGTCAGTAAATCGATAAAATAGCAGCACAGCCCTTTCTTTATTATTAATATTATTTAGGTTATAAAAGTATAGCATTTACCATTAAAACATTGGATCCATTTCCTGCGTTCATCTCTCTGTCCGCCAACATCAAACATACTGCAGAAAAAACAAAAACAAAGGAAACATTAGTTACGTGGCCACAGAGAATGGACCTGTTCCCATCAAGCACTTATTACTAGTATTTATTTGTAAAAATGATCAAGACTTTAACTGTGGCTATGAAAATACATGCAGACATCTTTTGTAGCACTGTGAAAAGTGAAGGCCTCCTGGTCAAACTCACTGAAAATTAACTTTGTCCACTTGGAATCTTGTCTCAAAGATCCCCGAAGTCAGAACTCTGCATCTGAGCAAGTCCTGGGAGACAAAGGGAAGAGTTCAAAGTTGCATTTACAATAAAAGACAACTTTAAATCAGACACAATAAGAGAATGATGCTTCTTAAGAACTAGAATGAGGATATAAGCTGAAGTTATACAATACAATATCAATGTCTGAATCTCATCATGTGGATATTTACACACCTGATCAGTGGGAGTATAGTCGCTCTGTTTCACAGTGTCAATCCTGTCCAGGAAACTAAAAATAAAAGAAAGAAATATAACATTAGCAACTGTCCTGTGTGTCTTCCTTTAATTAATAGGACAAGACTGATTTAAGAGATGCAAATAAACACTGAATAATGCGATGACAGACAGCTGGATTTATTCCAAACAAGTCACGACAAAGAATTAAAGAACGTTGTTTTGCACAGCCCAAAGTTTAGTCATTGCCGAACAATCACCTTACATCTGGAAAGCATCCCTAAAAAGGCATATCATACCATATGACTACTTAATAAACCATATTGTGCTGTACTGTGATATCAATTATTTATACTGCAAGATGATGTCGTGTTGTCAATCCTTAATCATCTGAAAAAGTGTTAAAAAACCATGTTCAAAATTGTATATATAAAAAATGTAAATATTTCTGCATTTACACAGCCCCAGTGAGCATCAGCAAAACTTTCGCACGCACATTTTTCAAATCACCACATGACAAGTCAGCCATGGAGGAAACAAAAAAAAAATGGCATCTGATCTATCTGCAGCTGCGGAATCAGCCAGCAGGTGGCGCATGTTTGTGCTGGAGATCAAAGCAGGCAGGGTTCTGAGTCATAGTGATCAGAGAGCGCTCAGTCAGACGCTGCTCTAGTCAATGGATCGGCTCTAGTGGGAGGAAACAGAGAGGGGAAGAGAGGGCAAAACAGGGAGGGAGGGGTATCAAGAAACGCTGTCTTAGTCAAGCTGCTATCCGGTGAAAAACAGCTGCAAGATGGTGGGACGGCTCGAACTCGCCTCCTGGTCCATGCAGCGGAGATCTTAAAGGCGCTCATCAGAATCAAACATGCAGAACTCAGAACTTACTCCAAGTTTATATATCATAGACATATGATTTATAATGGCAAAGGTAATATTATAAATCAGAAGATGAATAAATATATATAAAAAATATAATGTAGCCTATATTGAAACAGTTCACTTTCAGAACTGACACCATTATACAATATTCTGAAGTATTTAATCCTCAAAAAAAAAAAAAGTTGTTTTTTTTATTATTTACATAGCATTTTTTTTTTTTACATTTTACATGCACGCACACACAAATTGTATTCTTTAGTCTTTAAGTTAAAGTTTTTAAATTCTCAACTAATCGACCCTTTTGTAAATTTAACATTACAGTATGACACAAAAAGAGTACAATTAATAGTGTTTAATTAAATGTTATTCAGAACAAGTTACTTTTATGAACTAGTTAAATTAGAAAGATCAAGGAATCTACAAAAAGTACAAAGAATCATTGAAGAATTATAACTAGAATAATTAAAATTTCTCACCAACGCCAGGAAAAGATTAATGCTTAAATCAAAGCATGAGGGAATCGAGAAAGCGAGAGAAATGTGCAGGCCCAGCGCGCATGTGCACCCCCCCTGTCTAAGTGCAACAGGAATGTGACACAGAGGGTTGAAATGTGACAGCAAGGCTATAGGTCCCACACACAGCGGCATGGACTGCACTAGTAAGTGTGTGTGTGTGTGTGTGCATGCAACACGCACAGCAGGCTGCTCAAATGAAAGTGTGGCACATCACGTGGAAGAGGGGGCATAAACAGAAATAAAACAAAGCAAACAAAGAAAGACAGACCGGATAAAATGCAGACAGACAGACAGATGGGGGAGGCTCGCACAGACAGTTGTGTTGTGACCGCAGCCGTTGTCTAACACCATATCTCAATTATTGCTTTTTTTCCTATTAATAGAACATTTTCAACAATAGCCCAGCCCGCTGGTCAGACATAACAACTCATGCCCCTCCGGGTACAATAGTTGAGAACACATATAGCCTCCACTGTCGTAATGCCAAGCAGAAAAGACAGCTATAGCTGCAACAGAGTATATTTAGGCCTGCATTCCAAATCCAGCCTCAACTCAAGTGAAATTCTAGAAATTAAACGGCCGCACGGCAGGAAGTTTGTGAAATTCTAGTTCCATGTCAATGTCTGCCAAAAGTTGCGGAGGTTCTAGTTTAAAACGGTGTGTAGCACAGACTTTGAAAATGCATTTGAAAGTATGTTCGATAGATGTCAGAAGACTTAAAAGACACACAACATAGATATATCAGCTGCATGCATATGCATTTTATTTTGAGTTCTTCTAAGCATGCAGTACAGATATGATTAGACAGCAACTTCAATTAAGAATACAGCTGCAAGCAGCAATTACCAGGGTTCAAGCGTTTTTAAGACCTTTGAGGTTAAATAGGGACACCTGGGTGTATGGATGACACATCGAAAGCACATCGAAAATGGACAATAGGCTCAGACACACACACAAACAAACAGAAATGAAATGGTTAAGCTATTATATTAATACAAACACACAGACACAGATTCATACACACGGTTGCAATTTTAGATATTTGAAATAAATAAAGGGCGACAGTTATTGCAAGTCTTCTCTTTTAAAGAGTTTTATTTTCATGTTTCATTGTAAAAAAAAAAAGTATGGGTAAAATGGAAAACTTTAAATGTGATTGTAAATGTTAAAATAGCGATTTTATAATGTCTCCAACTAACATGAAAAGCACCGTTTGTGTGCTCCTTAAAGCCCTTCCACTGCCATCTAGTGGTTATTAATTGCAACTTCTTACACAAAACTGTTTAAGTGTTATAACCATTAGTGTTTTTTTGTCAAAACTGTTTGATTGACATAATTTATCCCAGAGGCTTGTTGTTCAGAACGAGGAGATCTACAATATTATATGAACATATATAGTCTATAATTGAATAAATGAATGTTTTTGAGGCCTTATTTAATGGTTATAGTGCTACCTATAGTATCAGCTCTATAAAACTTTGTATTCTTGCTAAGACTCATCTGTCACATGATTTAACCAAATTTCATAAAGTTTTGTGTTTTTGTTTAACTTTTATAGGGTTTTGAGTATATGTCACAATGCCCCTTTTCAAATGACCCTTTTATAGCTAACCAAAGTACAAAAATTCAATATTTATATTCAATTTTTGATAATTATTTATCTAAAGCAGCGGTACTCAAGTCATCTCTTGGCGATCGACTGTCTGGCAAGGTTTAATCGGTTTAATTGTCTGGCCAACTCTAATCAAACACACCTGAATAAATTAATCAGGTACCCCTGATCTAGAGAGTCCAGAAAATTGTTCTGCATTGGTTTGATCAAGATTGAGCGACAAACCTGTGACTAGTTAAAAAAAAGTTGTTTTTTAACATTTTTTTGAATAATGAATGGTTTGATTGACAGCAATGGTTCTTGAGGCAAAGTTGCTCAGAGTGAGGAGACCTATCATATAAAATAAATATTTAATGCTTGTGTGAATATTTTAATGTGTTCCAACATTTCAGGTTGTTATTTTTTTTAAAATGGAAAAACTGTGTTTTTAGCTGTATTGCACCAGCTTTGGTCCGACCTCCCATTAAATTTTGGATAATTGTTAAGTCATGTGACAAATGCTTTTGAGTTTTCGTTTACGTTTTATAGGCCTTCATGTACATGCAGCCAGGCCCTTTTTTTAAACGAGCCAATTATAGCTAAACAAAGGACAAAATTAAATTTTTTTTATAATTATTGATCTAGAGAGTACACAGATTATTACAACAGTGGTTTGTTCGAGATTGAATAAAATAATAATTAATAATAATAATAATTAATGAACTGTTTGACTGACAGCAATGGTTCTTAAGGCAAGGTTGGTTATTATGAGAAGATCTATCAAATGATATGCATATTGTGTGGATGAGTGAAACGTGATTACAGAGCCAAAAACCTTGTTAGCACCAACTAGTGGCCGATTTCTTTCAAAATTCGTACAGACCTTTAGGGTCCTGAGTTAAACTTACCCATCGAGATTCGTTCCTAAGGACCTCCAATTAACCAGACTAAGCCAGACTACTACCATCTAACCAAGCTTCAGCTCTCTAGGCCTTACAATTTGGTCTGCACGATCAGTTTTAGCACAGAAAAAAAAAATAAGAAGAATTGTAACAATAGTTTTTAAAAAAATCCTTAAAAAAAAAAAAATAAGGTAAATAATAAAAACACTTGAAGCAGTAAATGGATGGTCTGGCCACACACACACACAACGTATCACATGAGTCATATGACTTGGCCCACACAGAATTTCTGTTCAGCTCCTTTTATTTATTATATAAGAAAGTATAGAGCTCACTCACACTTAAAGAAATCACTGCAGTAAAAATGCAAGTAAAAGTTAAGAAACAATTTAATATAGAGTGTAATTTTTATACATATTCTGTCCTATCAACTAACTTTCCCCTTAAAGTATAGCCCTGAAATGTTTTTGTCATTAGGAAATAGAATAAAAAACACAATATACCAAAACTAATGATTTTGGATTGATCTAATGCTTACTTGTTACCTACAATATTGCACCTGCCTAAACACCACCAAAAGCAACTGTATTCATACTTTGACTACTAACAATATAATAAGTGGATTGTAAAAAAAAACCAGAATCATCCAAATTTAATCCTGTGTCAAAACCAATTAATACATTATCATAAAAATACTGAAACACTTAAATGTTAATATAGCAGCAAAAAGTATGGTTGGATGTAACTGCTTTATTATAATTAATACATAAAATATTGCTTTTTACTAAACTACTAAACTCTTTATACTTTCTTTAAAACAGTTCTCTAAAAAAGCAGGTTCTGTATGATATATCCACTGATGTTCTTGAAAATTAAGAAATACGTTTTTTTTTAAACATTACAAACTTCAAAACAAATTCATATGGTCTCTGTTGCACTCTTAAAAAACTAAATAATAAAAAACCAAGTAACAAAAAGTGACTACGGAGATATTTGTTTGATCCTAAGCACCTTTTTAGTTTCAAGTGCGCTCTTGACCAACTAGAAGACAGAGTTTGAGTCAAAAAGCTTTTCGGGGGAGACAACGATGGCACCATCTAGTCATTTATCCAGAGGAAAGGTCCAAAATATAATATTTTTGATGTGTTGCTGTGTGTCACAATGCTAAAAATTATCCAGACCTACACAAACAAACCTTTACAGTTGATAAAAGATGCAAAATGTTGTGCCAAACAAAAAAGCTTCACTGATAATCAGCACTTCATTAGTAGACTTAATCTTGAAATATGTACTAATCTCTTTAAACATATTGGGCCTGTTTTCCAGAAAGGATTTAGATTAAGCCAGGACTAGACCTTTGCTAATTTAGGACATTTAAGAATTTTTTAAAACAGGTCTCACAAAAACGCATTATCTGTGAGCATTTTAAGAACAAACAATGACAATGATGTATTTTAAGATATCTCAGTGCAAGCTTTTTCTAGTTTAGTCCTAGATTAAAATAAATGTTAAGAGCTGTCTAATCTTAAACCCTGTTCGGGAAACTGCCCCATTAGTGATTGCAATTCAACTAATTCAATGTAAACAAATTTATTTATACTAAATTTTATATAAAAAGCAAATAAATCATAAATATGCAACTGACTGTCCAAGGAAGCATTAAAAACGCTTCTGCAACTGACCGATACATATTATTTATATCATTTATAAATGAATATTATAATTATTAATTTATAAATTAATTATTTATAGAAACAAGAAAAGCCAAGAAAAAAACATGCAAAGAGAATAAATGATTTACAGAATGAAGAGTGAGCTGTTGTGCTGATGGTGTATTAGCATGGAAAGCTGATAATATCCTCATCGCTTACTAATCTGGTTAATGTTACAGCTCATCTAGTTAACAGTAGAGTATTAAGAGTGTGGATTAGGCTGCTTCCGGGGCCAATATGCCAAACACTGTTTAGGCTCTGAGTGAAACGTGTATGTGTGCGTGGCATGATACGGCACAGAGGATATCTAACGGCAAGCCTTTCAGAAACAAGTGGTGTTCAACAACAAACGTTTCTGGTTCAAAAAAAAAAAAAAAAAAAGGTTGTTGCATTGGTTGTGCCCGCATGATGAAAATGTGGCATTCCAAAGAATCAGTCATATATGAAGTTCAGCATTTTATGAAATGCAATTTTAAAAGAAAAAAAAAGCTAGATAATTCACTATTTAACATATTTGAAGAGAGAAATCTAATCGATAGCCCTCCAACACATTTTCCCTCTATTGCACACGCACACTTCTGTAAGTTTGCAACGCTAAAGTAAAGCAGCAGCAGAAACTGGGAGAGAGGGAGCGGCGGAAGAGAAAGAAAAGAGAGAAGGCTGTGTCTGACATTACAGCGGCGCTCCAAAAATAGCTCCCTGGCGCCCTGGCCTCCAGCTCGGTTGTCATAGCGACAGAACCACAGGCGCTATAAATAGACTATCAGCTCCAAATCTTGTGTGACTGGAGAGAGGCCAGAGAGAGGGAGAGACAGACAGAAAGAGAAAGAGGGAAGAGAAAAGGAAAGACAGAGGGAGTGGAGCGAGAGAGGGAGTGGAGAGAGAGAGAGAGCGCGAGAGAGAGAGAGAGCGAGAAAGAGAGAAAGAGAGAGAGAGAGAGAGAGAGAGAAAAAGAGAGAGAGAGAGATGGACAAGAGCCAGTCAGAAAAAGAGAGGGGAAAGCAAAAAGAGAGAAAAAACAGGTCTGGTTTCGCAAAAGAGGGACGGGGGAAGAAAAGAGAGACGCTCAGAGAGACAGAAAGAAACATGGCGGATGGTTTAGGAATTTTTTTCTCTCCATGCGCTGGCCTTATGTTTAGGAACTGCGGGACAAGCAAGAATGCTACGTTTATCCACTTTACAAAAAAACAGAACGTTTATTGAGAATAATTTTTGTTTCTTGGAAACAGACAACATTAATGAAACAATTTACCCTCTAAAACACATGCTTTTCAAAAAACAAAGGCAAATAAAGCATTTAATAGAAACATTACACACACACACACACACACACACACAAAAGGGTAATTAAAACGTTTTAGATCTCATCTGTCCCATCAACTAACTATATCCCTAAAATGCCAATTAAGAATTAGGACTTATATATTAGGGGTGTAACGGTTCACAAAAATCACGGTTCATTCGATACAGTAGTGTCACGGTTCCGTTTGTTTTCGATACGGCAAAAATACAATAAAAAAGAGAATTTCTTTGACATTAACCTAATATGACCGCAGGAGCGCGAAGCGCTTTGACATTGGTGGAGGAAGCGACGCTTCTCGCGTTTTCCCCTTGTTTTTAACGCTTAGTGAACGTACCCTTATGTTACATTTAATGGTAACGTATGGTTAATGCTAATAAACATTATTTTAGTGTGTTGGAGCAGAAAGATGCAGCTCTGGTTAAACAGCTGGATGCTGGGTTGAAATGGCAAAGGGAAATGCCTAACGTTACCTGAATGCCGTGGGGATAGTTTGTAATATGTGTGTTTCTGGTTCTCGTCTGTTTGGGGGGTGGGAGGAGCAGAGAATTAAAAAAAAATTTTTTTTCAAAGGTTTGTGTGCTATAACAAATAAAGAGAATTAAACTATTCAAATAAGTATTCACATACGATAATAGTCCTGTTTGAACCTATAAAAAATATGCAACAAAAACATTATTTTCCAGATAATTAAAATACCTAAATGGAAATGGACAACAAATAAGAACAGAAATTACAAATACTGTATCAATGTCAGTATGCATTTATTTGAACATAGTGAACACAGGTTTTTGAGTAATTAGCGCAGAAATAATAACCAGAACAATTACTCAGCCATGGATCTGCTTTAACAGGTTCTGTTTCAGCTTTGAATTAAACAGATTGTGGAGTGACAGAGTTTCATGCTTTTATTGTCCATTTAAAAGCGCAAGCACTTGAGACAGATGTTCTGACTACTTTGCGACACAGGATGTCCATTAAAGTGTTTGGTTTTTGTCTTTACCACAGGAAGCTAGAGCGGTTGAACTGTTCTTGTGTGTGGAGAACATGTGTTTTCACACTAAACGCACTGACAATTATTACTAAAGTAAACTGACCAATGAACCTGGAGAAAAAAATAACCCACACTTTGCTCTGCAGATGCAAATACACTTCCGAATACACTTTATTGGGAAAGAATTTGAAAGCATGTGTCTTTCAAATAAGAGTGCTTTGTTTACATGGATGGCATGGCAAGACCAATAAAGACTTGGCAATTTATGCAGGGAGCCGTATTGGCTGATAACTTGTATCGTGTGACTTGCACATCTAAAACAAGTCCAGACACGAAACTAAACTCTTTATGCTTAAAGGCAGTCCCTGGCATCACTTTCCCTTAGAGGTCACCAAAAACGTAAGAAGACGTGAAACGAAACCACTGGTTTTCATGTACCTTCCTCTAGAACATTTAAACCAATGCAACTGATGAAACTCAAATTAATATATAAATACAAAAAATATATCATTAATTATTACAATGTTAGCTGATCAAGACTTGAATATCATGACCAGTTCCTCTCCTGATTGATTACTGTGAATATGAGCTGGGCTTTTCTCCCAAAAAACTGGTTACCAATATCTCATTCACTTAACCCACACAATACAGCGCTGGACCTTTTTCAGTCTTTTATTGGTGTGACCAAACACGTCCTGCTCAAGCTCGGGTCTGTCGGAGGGAAGACAGCAGGAGTGGGAGCAGGTTGAGAGCGGGACGGTGCTCCTGAATGCCCAGAGCCACCAGAGCCCCGGCCAGCACTGAGGTCACTTTGGGCAGCAAGGGAGGACGAGCCTCCATAACCTGCCAACACAGATAAAACACTACGATTAAACCAGAGACTGCACTGACATGTTTTTCAATCAGAGGGCCTCAGCAGGTGTCCAAGGGACAACTCACTCAAAAAATGAACATTGTGTTGAACTACAATGCTTTAAGTGTACTTCAATTAATACATTATTATTAATAAATGAATAACCATACTCTAAATTAAGGGTCAGCCTAAATTTGAGGCCTGTGCAGGTCTCTACTTTAAGTTTACTTAAACTTCACTTCTTAATCTTCCCCTTAAAATACCTTAAACAAATGATTTCAAATAATAAGGCTGCATTACAAATAATCCTTATATGTCTGTTTGATTTAATCAGCTGTAAACTTTCCAGCAATCTCTATATGTATCTGTCAGGAATGTAATATAAAGCTTGCTATGTGACATTAGTCTTAAAAGATTATCTGTGACACAATCTATTTTTAGTCCTCTAGCTGTGTTCTGATCCTCCTGATTATTGTTTTTCTTTGCATTTCACTATATTAATATGAAAAAACAATAGACACTGTGCAGATGTGGTCTTCTACTATTATCTCCAAATCCTCACTCCCATCTCTTTCCTGGTTTTTCACACAGCGTTTTAAAACAAAACTGTGCCCACTTTTTTACTTCTAATCCCTATTGGTTTTACTGAAATAAATCTGGAAAATTAAGCTTTTATCTGCTGAAAATGAGAGAAAGCACTCTGAAATCATCCATCCATCCATCCATCCATCCATCCGTGTTCCAGTTAATGAGAAAAAAGTTTTTATTAACAAGAAATAAATAAATCAAATAATCATGCTGACAACTTTTAACCATATCAATAAGAAATGTATATATATATATATATATATATATATATATACTGTATATATATACACATTTCTGATATATAAATATATATTTTTCTATTTATATATATATAAATATACATATATATATTTTTATTATTAATTAATTAATTATTTTTTTTTAATGTAATTTTTTAATGTACTTTTTTTATTTAAAAATAATAATAATAATAATATAATTAAAA
>JAUCMT010000114.1:19541037-19598493 GCA_032357475.1 Enteromius thamalakanensis
AGGATTAACCGCTAACCCCAGGTTTAATATAAGCAGTGTGAAACATGATTACAGATAACCCAGGATTCCGTTTACCCAGGGTTTACGATAACCCTGGGTTAACAATTTCAAGTGTGAAAAGCCCTAATGTGGAAGAACTTCACTGATCTGCAGGACACAAAGCCCTTATCTGAACTAAACACGTCTGGTGCCAAAAACTCATCACCAAACGCCAATGACTTGTAAATACACTATACAGTGTATCATTCTTAATAAAACATATTCAAAGTATTGAACTACATGTTAACTAGTGTAGTTAACTAATGGGGTCTTAATCTAAAGAACAATAAAGATTCAGATATTTTCAGTCAAGGACTTTAACCCGGGGTTTAGGAATGAGTGAAACGACAGTTTATGAATACCCAGTATTAACTTTTAACCCTGGGTTAAGTATAAGCAGTGTGAAACGTGAAGCAAGATAACCCAGGACTCAATTACCCAGGGTTAACTATTTGAAGTGTGAAAAGCCCTTCTGAAAACAGACAAGCATAAAGAAACATTTCTGTGTATTTATGGAATGCACAAAAGGAACGCAAAAAATATAACCCTAATAAACTCTTTTTCAAACCATGCACATAAAAGATTTCTCTGGTTTACAAAATTATAGACAGCTCCAAAAAAGTTTTGGTACCAAATACTATTTAACTGAAAATAAAGATTAAGTAAATAAAAAAATAAATAAATGGAACAATACTTTTTTTGGTTTATAAAAATATAAGATTGTAGAAAAGAATTGTCCAATTTTTCTATTTAAAACAAATTATTTTTCTGGTTTACGAATGACAAATCCCTTTTTGCTGCTTTCTTTAACTTTTTCTGAAAAACCTAAACCCTCCTTTTATGATGCTAATGAAATGCAAACAAACAAGAACGTGGTTTACAAAACTATAGAAAGAAATGAGTGTCCACATTAAACGCATGCTTTCGATAACAGCATCCTAAAGAAAAATACTGCTTTCTCTATTCAAACATTTCTTGCACACCTGAATGGTTGCAGGCAGGTGCACTGGATACAGGAAATAATGCAAAAGAAAACAAATCATGTATACTGCTGTAGCCTGCAAAAAAAACTATATTTCCTGAGGTGGCAACATTTCGGTCATGAGACCTTTGTCAGGAATTTAAAAAATGATTTGCATGTACAAAAAAGAAACATTTCTCAGTTTTATGGAAATATATGGAATTGGAACAGTAATGGAAATATAGGAAGCGTGTAACAAAACGCAGAATTTAAGCAAACTAAATGCAAAAGAGGAGGAATACAAACATTTCTGTCATGAGACCTATGTCAGGAACAAAGAAACATGTACTTGATTTGCATTTACAAAATTTAACAGACAGGAACGGAACAGGTCTCTGTTTCATGGAAATAAATGGAATTGGAAAGTTCAAGAAAACATACCATTAAAAAAAATTCTTCTTTCTTAAATACACTGAATTTATGCAAACAAAATACAAAAAAATAATAAATACAACATTTTTTTAGTATATGAAAATACCACAACATTGCCAAAATACAATAACCAAACACCATAAAGCACCAAAACCAAAATATTGCTTTTCACACAGATTTGCCCTGAAAATACTTTAACCCCAAGCAAATGTTTCTTATTCTCTAGCTTACTAAAATCAGGAAGACTTGTACAAACATAGTTAACTTACTTCAGTGATAGACACAAATGCTTCCCCTGAAAACAGCATAACCCTAATATAACCCTGTTTTTTTTTCTTCTATCTCAGCCATTTTCTGTCACTGCAGTGACGCTACTAGCAGATGCAGGAAGAACTAGTAAGGAGAGGGGGGAAAAAAAGAGCCTTGAAAACGTTCAGACAGAAAAATGAGCTCATAACAGGACGAGCGCTTGGCGACGCTGGTTTCTTGCTGAACGCATGTACGTGCGTGAGCGCACTCGAAACAGCACTGTCATTCTCCTCCGTCCCTCCATGCAGTCTGGGAGGTAGGGAGTTGCCCTCCAAACAGTCGCAAGTAGCCACCATTATCACTTCAAGCTCATTTTTCTCCTTCAAAAGAGGAGATGCATTATTCGCGATACTTGCGGATTGCCTCTCAAACTGTCTCCTTCTGCTGCAAGTGAGTGAACCAGCGAGTTAAAAATAGCTCTCTCTCCTTTCTCCGCTCTACGTTTACATAAGCGTGCAGCGGGGAGCGATGGGGGGGCACTTCCGGTCTAAACGGCTCAGGCCAGCGTCTGATCCACAACAACCACCAGTGGCTGTGGGAGAGGACAGGACACACACACACGCATGCATGCATACAATGCAGGAAACCTTTCAATGTATACCCAACATTCATACCTACACGTCTTCTAAACAACACCTATCAGTCTAGCACTCATCAGTCACTCTTTCACATTCTGTCACTTCTGCACTCATCGCATTTCTATTTCCCTCCCTCTTGAGTGCATAAATCAGTCCGATACATGCAACGTGCTACGAAAGTCACACAAACGAGTCAAGCGAGTAGAGTGCACCCGACCTGACCAACAATTCCAAGAATATTCCAAAGCTTTAATGTTCACATACTAATAACTCTGCACAATTAAACAGCACTTCAACACCCAGCACGTAAAAGAAACCGAATACTCACTACTGTGCGCAGTCGATCAGTTGATATTCATTGGATCTTTCGAAGCAAGCTCTCACCCCTTCATCCTGCCACAGGGTCTTTGTGTGTTCATAAAATTCCTGTTGGGAAGACAAGTGGAAGAGGGAACAAAGCCATAAACTAGCTGTCAGAATCCAGGCAAATTCGGTTGTATTTTATTTAGTGCATCCTAACTAGTCTAGAAAAACGCCACCACTGATTGGTCAGTTACAGATTATGAACAACACATTGTGAATTTGATTCAGGATTTTTGCACGAAAAAGGTACCAGATTCTGGTTTAAATTAAGATTTAATTTTCATTTCTTAGTGGCTCCATTAAGGCATTTCAATTGGTTTCAAACATCATATTTCAACAGAATGATAATTACAAACGTAAATTGTATAGAATTACTGGCAACAAAAATTGTGTTTTTCAAATGAGCAATGTTTACAACTAAAAATGACCCCAAGGAGGAATTCTGCATCTGTTTTAGGACTCTTGTCTTGATGCACCAGAAAAAAGATATAGAGCCAAATTAAATAACGTTTTTACAAGCTGTTGTAGATATTAACAATATACACATCAACTCCGCTCATCTGCTGTCTTCTTTTGGATGACGTACATAAAAACCAAACAACGTGCGCAGTTCGTGTAGGACAAAAGCCATGAATTCATTTTGAATGAAAAACTTCCAATCAGAGCCAATTTGACATGTAGCTGGACACACCTTGCAAAGCCGTTTATATGTGGTGGTATGAACCTGAGCACCAAACGGGTCTGTGCACACCGCACAGGACAAAAGAGGACTGGCACAGGGTCCTGAAAGGGAACAGGGCTTTGTCTCACTTGATCTTTGTTGATGTGTTTGGAAATGGTAGGCACATCTCCTTTAAAAAGGAGTGCCACTACGCTTTTAAATGTGTAGGACAAGAGCCACACACTTGAGAATCACGCCACCCACCAGCTCTCACTGCTCTTACCTTAAATATTTATTTTGTGGGTATCTGAATGTTTGTATCATAACCGTATATTGTGATGTGAAGGACACCGTCTTGCATATGCTATTATGCAAGCAAATATTTTACAGCTAAATATAATATCATTCTACGTGCAAACTACGAAATGATTTTCAACAAATAATAAAATTAGGCCTTAATTATATTTTACATAAAACATTGCCGATCAACTTTGAGATGTCAGTTACAAGCAACTTCAAGATTTAACATACCAATTTAAATATGTTAAATTATAATTACAGAGAACTAAATTACAGAATGTGAAGTGTAAAGGTAAAGCTGCTGTAAAATAATGATTGGTATTTAAGGAATGTTCGCTGTACAGAATCTTACTGCATGTGTCAGCGACATGAACAACGTATGTACAATACATAAGACAATACTTTTTAGTGGATAAACATGATTATCATAGATTGGAACTATAAAAACAACTCAGTGTTTTTCTACAACATGCGTAAGGTAGGGCTGGGCAATAAAGACATTAAAACATTATGACAGTGCTTAAAATGTTACATTTAGTAGCTAAAACAGCAGTAGAGTTCGCCAATCAAATTCATTTCTGTAAATCATTAAAACCACGTTATCCGAAATATTCATTTGATGACTAACCTCTTGACTGTGATACGTTTGGCATTAATCATGACATATATATGTGTAAAAATGACTATTATTGTGGCACAAAAAAATAAATAAAAAAAAATCTAAACCTACGAGAATAAAGTTGTAATATTATGAGAATAACCTTTTTTATATAGACTTTAATCTCATAGTTTTAGATTTTTTTTTGCACTAAAATGCTGTCTTGGAAAACAATGCCTTCACTAGAAAAAAAAAACTTTTACTGTCTTAAAAGCAATCTTACTGAGAAAACAAATTCAGAACAAATTATAAATTTTTATATTTGATGTGTATTCTACAAATAAACGAACAATATCTAGATATTAGATTTTTTTTTAAATAAAGATTTTTTGCTACTTTACCCAGTTCTTGCGCACACGGTTTCAGGTGAAGGGTAATGTGTTTAAACATGTTTAGATTGTTTTTTTTATTATTATACAGCTTGTCTACATCAGTCTATCTCTCCAGTTTAAAATTGTTATGCTAATATGCTTCACAAGTTTCCTCCTAGCTTGATAGCTTCCCAGCTAGATGTTTTTTGGCTTTTTTTTTTTTAAATGGAAATATTACAACTCAGTCATGTAACAGCGCTGAAATTGCATTCGTCTAAACTTCAATGGGTCTTTATATCCTAAAGTGGCATGACTGAGTTATAAATGTCAATAATTGCTTTTGCTTTTTATTTTTGTCTCTTACTTGCAACACAATCAACCAGTCAGACTGGTTCCCAGCGGGCCCTGGGGCCACCGAGGGAGAGAGAGAGAGAGAAAAAGAGAGAGAGGGAGGGTGGGGCAGTATCTTTGTAGTAATGCTAAAACTACAACCACTTCCTGCACTCGATTCTGAAGTTTAACAGTTAACGACCAACTCCACATTACTCCGCTCTCCTGGCAATCTTATAGCTTACAGAAAAACCAGCATCCCGTGAAACAGTCATTGTATATCCATCCAGTATTCAAAAATTCCAACTCATTGTATCCATAATCTAATAATTTTAGAAATGTTTATGTAATGATACAGGTTTCTATTTAAAACCTTGTCTAAACCAGCAGGTGAGCTGTTCATGCTCTCTATTTTTAAGTCCATAGGGCCACCAAGTTTGAATGACCTGTAATTAAATCTTAAGCAGCCCATTGGCGCAGGTCAGGGCGGCTTTCCACTCCTCTTTCCCTAGACACAGAGCACCTGTCTAGGTGATGAGGGAGCAGGGAGGTCCTGGGTGACAAGGTGTGTGGCTCAGGTGAGGCCCTCTTAAGGGAGAGTTTAGAGGTTATTACAAGTAATCAGTCGTAATGAACGCCTCACCATTATACCTGAGAGTCACACATTCACACACCCACACATTTCCCTGAGGTGGGGCACTTTTTCAATTCACCTATGTGTTGTCCCTAAGCAAAGAATACCTGCTAATTATAATTGCATAAACCACAGTTGGCCCTACGACTAAGGGAGAACCATCAAAACAGAGGCCTAAAACACAAAAATCCACGCACTCACCGGTGTGAACTCAAAGTCCTTCTGACTGGCTAAATTGAGGATGTAATCAATTCGAAACTTATTTGCAGGATAGGCTAACTGGACTGGAGGTACCAACGCGGACATTGCCGTCACAATAGTCTGTAAAGGAAAAAAGACAATCAGGATTTCAGTGCATTCACATTTTTAATTGTTTAATTACTAGGTCAACTCCACTCCAGAAGCTTAAACACTTACCTCTATAGCTTCTTTTATATTATTCTTGATGTCTTGAATTTTCTGTTTTTTCTCTCTGTAAAACATTGACGCTTGGTTACTTCAGATCTTTTCATTTTCAGGCAACATGAATGAATAACTAATCTTGTGAACTACTTCGGGGTGGAGGGTAAACAATTTTTATTTCATAGTATGAATCGATTTAGAGTATATAATAGTAATGCATTACAACAAGTTATTCTTGCTGACCAGATTTTCGGATTTTAGTATGTCATGCATTTTGGTTATATATTACTTAAGGTTAATTGAACTGTGTTTTGAAGTGTTTCCATAATCCTGTCATTATGTCGTCATTCTGTTTTCTTCACTATAATAGATGCAAAATGATTACGTTTCATATTACACAAGACTGGAGTTAAAAAATAATGATAACTAATATTATAAAACCGACAGTTCTCTGATTTTTGCATTTGATTCAAATGGTTGTAAAATAGGCAAACATAAACATGTGGCCAATTAACACGCGCCAAATGTGAGCAAATTCTCTTTCTGGCGAGTTAAATTTAAAGCGCCATCCGCCACATGGCGAGTAAATCTTTTTACCAGTAATGTTAATCAGTATCAGTTCTCGCGGATCTCTGTGCTGCTCCCCCGCCCCGTCTGCATGTGCGCCGCACTCACGTCATTTCCGTCTATCCCACACGCACTGTAGCGGTAGTTTCGTGCTAGTGCCGATTTTTAACCAGATTTGAAGTCTGACTAGATCAGATAGTTCGTTAAAAACATTTTAAAATAATAAACATTTCCAAGTTATAATAAAAAATCTAAAATGACTAAAAAGTTGCTTTTCTTATTGATGTTTTAATGATGTTGTCACTCGTCTCTGTCCGGAGCACACATAATATACAGAATAACGTGCTTTGGATATATCCCTGTTAAATCGACCAGAAGGCATGTCAAAACGTAATTTCGGGCCCTGCATGTGACCCTACATGAACTGTATTACATGCACGTACAGAAGATTTTGTATCAAATAATTCTGGCCATTCCGCAAACATCCCATCTACCACAGCATAAATGTGCAACATTACAGAGCATAAACCACCGTAGCATTACTAATCCTTTATTCTTGACTTTTTCTGCTCTCTAATCATCAAATTAGAACTTGTTTTCCAGAAGCTGCAATCACAGTCGCAGTAGTAATATTGACTAATACATGAAAATTATTTTGTCTTATTTTAGCACTGAAATTTTAACCTGTGTTGAAATACTGATGGTCTGTATTCTGTAACCACTGCAGTATTTTGGACACTTTTACTACACTTGAGGACTAGAACAGAATATAGTAAATTATAGTGACTTAAATCACAAACTGCTTTCAGAGCAGTTACTAAGCATTTTTATAGTGGTAAATAGCACTTATTGAATAAACTTACTGAAAGTTAGCTTTTTATTATAATAGGACTTTCAGTGAGCAATAGCATGAATAAAATGCCCTGTCATGACACAAAGTAAAGCACTGCATTTTACTCACAATAAACACATACACGAGAGTTATAAATATAACGTGTCCCACTAAATCAAAAGACCAACACAATGACATAAAGCTCGCCTTCACCGCAATGACTCGGATATCAACATCCTCCCAAACCCAACTTTCACTGAAAAACATTAGTGCAAAACAACGTGGCCAACAAAATGGGTTGATGAATGAAAACAGTGTTTGTTTATACGCTTTATCGTACTTGACTGTAGGCTGTGCTTATGGACAGAATAAAAATCTAGTATGCATTTGACTTAAGTTAAATAAAAAATAAGCAATACTTACTCAGCATTGAAGCCATTGACATGTAAAATGCGCATCTGTTTGACTATGGTGCTTTTCCCCGATTCTCCAGCCCCTGAGAGACGAGCAAAAGAAACATATAAATCACAAGGGATATGGGAAGGAGGAGGGGAGGGGGGGTCAGATATCACCTGATTCAACAGAAATAACTAATTCAATTTCACAGAAGCCTTTCTTGTTAATGGCAAACTAAACATGCACCTCTAGCAGAAATTCCATGCTAAAAATCAAAGCTTAGAATTAATATTATTGTTGCAAACATACACCAGCTTCAAAAAAGTGAAGAAAAAAAAAAAACATTAAATATAATAATTTTGTACTTTAGTACACAAATAAAATAAAACCAATTTTAAGATTTTTAAAATGATGAATACTCTACAATTACTTCTATATTTCAAACCTCATGAGATTTCAATAAGATGCTTCCTTCTTTGATTCTGACTTTTCACTAAATTATAAACAATATCACTCCAATCGATGCTTTTGTAAGTAAACTATCTAAAAAGGAACTGGTTATCTATGCATCAAATAAAATAGTGAAATGCAAAACAAAACATAAGGAACTACCCAGAAACACCATAGAGCCATAGCTGTCAAACATTGACAAAGCTGAATGATTCTACAATTTATGATCAACAATGCACGGTTGTTCATGTTTCCAAGTGCTAAATATGAGAAGAGATTGTGAGACTGCACAAACTACAGAAGCAACGAAACACCTCAGATTTAGGTGCTCAGTTCAGATGCATGATGGGAACCTCTTTATCACAACATATATATTGTTACAAGGCTCCAATTGTGTCAGATAGGCCTGTTTGAATACAGGAATTCCACTTTTGTGCTCCAATTACACTGGTACACATCACTAAATCATATATCATTACAACACACTTGAATCATGGGTATCTAGAAATATCCTTTAAACACCAGGGGTTATGATTTAGAGTGTTTCGCTACGCTGAATACATGGGATTTTGATTTAAAATAGGGTACTTTTAGGCCATGTGTATATCTGAACAAATAGGCCATTTGAGAACTGGGTTTTATCAGAATTAGCAAGACTAGTCGTTTAAACAGAGACTAAATCAAATCAAACCGAAGTTAAAACAACTTCATGTCATGCTATGGAAGATCCATGAAGGTAAAAACTTTCTGATTTTATCGGGTTCAAGATAGTAAGGTGGTAGACCAATATATATTCTTTACCAAATGGACAATAACTATTATCTGTTATTATCTATTAACTATTATTAACTATATCTGATATAAACATACTAGTTTCACGAAACCAAGCAAGACATTCAATTGCTGAACTGAACTTAATTTGTTACTTTAATTACTCAGTTCAGCAAAAAAATAAATAAATGATCGGAATTTTTTTTTTTTTTTAAATGTTCGTAACAGTAAGCTAAATGGCCATTTCTGTTCATTGGTTTGGTTCATACATCATCCTATTGCTCAACTAAACTACAAATATTTAAAGCATGAAAAATATGTTACTTGATCCAATCAGTTTCTTTTAGATGTAAAGCCCAAAAATATGTATGCATCATCATTTTGGGGATGCCCAGAATGCTAAACC
The DNA here is from genome assembly GCA_032357475.1 of Enteromius thamalakanensis. Lineage (NCBI taxonomy): Eukaryota > Metazoa > Chordata > Actinopteri > Cypriniformes > Cyprinidae > Enteromius > Enteromius thamalakanensis. The sequence continues at coordinate 19,550,438 of JAUCMT010000114.1, forward strand.
ATAAAAATAGCACTATGCAAGCAACCCTTACCAGAACTGAACCTGATAATGATGCACTAATCTGCCAAACACCTCAATTCAGAAATGTCTTCTTAAACAGACATTTCCATCTATGTGTAGAGCAATAAGCACCCTTGCAGAAACCACCCCTAAACTCAGGAACACTAATGGCACATGCAAGTGTATGCTTGCGAGTGTGGAATCTCCATGACATAGTTGTGAATGAATTATGAAAATCGTAGGAGCCCAAATATTTCCATAATGCAAAACCTATTCAACATAAATCAGATGGGAAATGAATGGAGTGATTGAGCGGTGTTGGATGAAGCAGCACGGGCCCTGAGGTGTCCACTACCACGGTCCAGGAATCCCTATCGAAACGCGTGTACCCCCATCATGCAGTCATGGACAAATGAATCAAATTCACACACAAAACGCTACGAAATGTGACAGGCCCCGATGACGTCACGCGCATCAGGAAAGCGTTCGCAGTGACAGAACCACGGCTTTCAGACCAACCTACCTAACAGTAGTAGTCGATGAGTTGCTCTGTAGATCTGTTTGTCTTTCTGGAGCTGTTTCTCTATCTTTTTGTTAGCTTCTCGCTGGGCCTTCTCCTCATTTCGCTGGTCCTCAGTCTTACTGTTGCCCAAACAACCCATTTTCCCAAAAACCCAAGAAAAGTTTTGGGGTGGGGTGGGGTGGATTGGGGTAGGGGGGGGGGAGAGTTGTATCTACTGTATGAATAAATGATCCAAATTCCTTGATTGGCCTCCGATCAGAACACTTTGATGGAAAAGCGGGACATTTATACTTGTATGCACATCGCTTCCCCGGATTTCGCTGATAAGGGCAGGAGGGGAGCACGGAGAAATATGAAAGCTATGGGTGACTAGTATTGGCGAGAATAGGTGGTGGTGAAAACACTAGGCCGGCCTACAGACGGCCGAGTCCTGTCGAGCGCTTGCTGCTATCAAATATGAGATTTCTGTGTATGGATGTGCATCCAGCGAAGCCTTCGACGTTACATGAATGATTTCGGCTTTCCCACGACGGCGTTTTAGCAAATTTCCCGTCGCGAATCCATGGTCGGTTTCCCGAAATAACGAGCGACTCCTATTAAAATCATGAATAGCTCCACAAAACGCGATTCTTTTCAGTTTCTTGCTGTCGAATCCGTTGGCCGATGCAACGAGACGGGCAGAACGAGATAGAAAGGGTGGCTACAAATTAAAAAAACAAATATTTCCACCAAAATGACGGCATGTGGATCATTCCGCCCTGCGCCGTGGCCGACATGAACCTTTTAACTCCGTTACGAAACGACGTTGTCTGCGAGAAAAATACGGCGGTGCTGCTGAAAAATTCCCCTCAGATTGACGATATTTTCCCTCCTGTTCTGCTTACGGTGACTGATCGCTTTTTTTCGGCTTGTCCAAATCAAACGAGGCCCGTCTTCTGCGTTACTGCAATTTGAATTTCTCCTCACATCCGTAGGCTTTGCTTTGACGCGAGCGGCGATTCCTACGGTTCTTTCAACCGCAGATGCAAATGCGAGCTATTCCGTCGATATTTTACCGGTTATGGCAGTCCGAGTCCGCTGTCAGGCTACGCTTTGTATCCTTCTTGAATCCTTCTTAGATCATGTGCATTTGGATACGTGAAGATAAATCCGACACCACAACGACAGCGATGGATTCCCTACGGACGGAACGCGTTGAATCCCCAATTGTGGCCAATGGATCCTTTTCGAGGGTGTATTTTTAGCGATTATTTCCTTTTCTCAGTGAATTGTACATTGAGATAGACAGCGTTGAAGAGATGGGTGGGGCAAACAGCTCTCATTGAACCCTGCTAATCACATGACAGCCCAAAAACGTCAGCAAGCGGCGATTCTGCGGAGCGAGGCGCCCTCTTTGAAGACATGATTCATACGCGATAAAGTTCGCGATTCCCATCCGATCCATCTTTGACTATTGACCATTAGCGCTGCTTCTGTGTAGGACAGTGTGATACAATTTTACGTTTCACGTATAATTCTTTGATCCGCAGCATAAAAATATGTAAACACGCTCGTTTTAAATAGGACTGGGGACCGAGAGCTGCTTCCGTGAACACATACCACAGCCAAATAATAATTAAATCATTTTAATAAGTTAATGTTTTCTGAGCGTACCTTTTTTTAATCCAAGTCACATATTCTCTGACCACTGCGATTCGAAGCCCAAACAGATGGCTCTTTTGAGTCGGTTCTTTGTAATAAATCAGCAACATACGGCGCGACTAGTGCAGTATGATTCCCGAACAACTGACTCGAATGAGTCGTTTCTCTTAGTGAATCAAAACATTTACGAATCACACAGAGCGCTTACTGAACGCGTACTAAAGCGTACACATAAAACAGGTTTAAGACAAATATATGGTTTTAAAAATTTGTATGTTAAATAGAATTATTTAGTCAGACTCTACTGCAGTCTGAAGTCCTCACAAAAAGTATCGTCATAGCACATCTTTGCTAAGAACTGTATTTTTTAAATCTCTATCTGAAATGTTATGTAAGTATGAAATTCTTATATGGCACCAGATGTCTGAGGACAGAACTATTTTTCATTTATTAGCAGATATTTAAAAAGTGTTTGAATTTAATTATTTGTTGTCTGTTGATATGCACTTAATCCTGATGTCCTTTATAACTTTATGTAACAATTATTGTATTATTAAACTGATACATTTTTGAGAGAGCACTTAATTATAGTTCACTGCATTGTACACACACACACACACACACACACAATTCCAAATAGGAGAACAACTTACTTCTTAATAAAGAAGTGCAAATATTTTGAAGGTTTATTTAATGGCCACTAATTTAAGCCATGATTTTTCTAATATGGCAACAACATACAACATAAAACATATGCTTAAATAGAATGGTTCAACAGCCAAATATTTATAGAGTTCAGACTGATCATTTGAATGTTTTAAAGTACTTCTTATTATTACAGTAATTCTAAGCTTCCTCCTAGTATTTATTTTCTGTTTTGTAAACTTTTGTAAGCAAGTTCAGCTTGAAAAAGTACTATACATTTTAATCTACCTGCAGAAAATCTCCACAGACATGCAGTATGTGCAATATAAACTAGAAAATAAATCAGAAACACGAAATAATCTAGCATCAGCTTATATACATTCTATTTTGGCAATTACTACATTCAATATGCTACACAAAATGACAAAGATTTCTAAGAGTTAAACTAAATAAAACAGTTGGGTTTTCTTTATTATTATTTATATGTACTTAGCATGTGCTTAAAATATTAGTTGTTCATTGAAAACATTCATCAGACATGCTAGAATAAAAATTTATACTGACATACATATTTACTTGTACTCTAGAAGTAGAGTTGTTTTAATTATTCTTTTCCTGGAACTGATATTATTTCAGTCAAGGTACAGTAATAATCTAAATCTAAATGTAAACGAAGTCTATATTTAGTGTTGTGATGCGTTAACTTGAGTAATAGATTTTTCTCATGCATTTATCTTTATTGCTCCAAACAAAGGCTTAAAATAGTGGCATGTTGGTAGTCAGAGAGTAAACCAAAGAATCCAGACACATAGTTTTAGTATAAGAGATCACACAAAAGTCAGTGCGATGTCAACACATAAGAGATAAACTACTGTATGACAGTGACCAAAAAAGAAAATGACGATTCATTGAGCTATTTTTTGACACCCTGTGGTCTATTTTTGATCCCATAATCTTTGTGTGGCATTCAGGGGCACAGCCTAAACAGAAGGTGAAGTATGCTTATACACTGAGAGTTTGTTAAAAGTGTAAGCCTGAACTAATCAACACTAAGTTAACAAGTCACTATACTCTTCTTCAGTGGTCACATCCATATACAGTTAAATTCCACTCTGAGACCAAACCAGTTATCACTTTTAAATCTAAGGATACATGGATAAAATATGGCAGTTGAGATGAATAGTACACTCCACTATGATCTGTCTCCAGAAGGTGGCAGCATTTCTCTAATATTTGAGCAGACTTGTTCTTTGTGAAACTATTTGTGTCCCGAACAGTTAAAAGAGGATAATTAAACTACTAAAATAATCGGATTACAACAATTATATATCAAACCTTTTTGATTAGTAATTTTCATAGGGACTTCATTTAAACAACTTTAAAGGCAATTGATCCATTCATAAATTCAAAGCTTATTTATTCAGATTTAATTTGTATTGTATTAATCTCTATTTTTTTAAAAATAAATAAAACCAACTGACCCTTATGGTTTTGTGGTCCGGGGTCACATATTGAAAAACTATTCGGGATGCAACATGCAGCTTTGTTAATGTATAATAAACACTATAAGTTTTAATTCCAGAGACTTTTGAGAAGATATTGTTTAAAATGAATTTTGTCTTTGTTTTACCTGTCCTAATTAATTATTACAAAGCTTTCACTGGTATCATATTTAAGCCCATAAAAAGTGTTAAATGGTTCAAGTTTTTTTTATTTGAAGGTCTTACATTTGAGGACAGAAACTAAAGAACTTCGAAATTTCTTAAAGGCTGTGATTTCATTGATTAAACATGAGCGCTGCAGGTTTTGGAGTCATGTGCTGTGCTGCTTGGTGTGCTGCGATTACTGGGGACCAGGGCCGTTGCTAATGGGGTGAAAGGTGGTGAAGATTATAGGGGCCTATGGCTACATCCACACCATGTTTTACAGACAGTGTGCAAACACCCAACCGGGCTCTCCTTCTGCGCCTGAACTAACAAATAAACCTCACCTGTTTTAACATACAAACACAAAATGGTGCAAAAACCTTAATTCAGCACCCATTCTGAATTTTGCCTTGCTCTTGATCCGACAAACATACAAAATGATGCCCGAAATACCCTTTGTGACAATCTTAAAAAAAAAAAAGTGTAATCTTTTTTTTAAGTGAACATAGCAGTTTGGAAGGGAATTGGATGTGTATCGTTATTGTTTCTTAAAGTGGCCACGCCTAATTTACTACTGTAGCTGCTGTCGGTGTCCTTAATATTAATTCACAAATGTATATGTGTTATTTACACAATTTTAAAGAGGGCCTATGGGTACAACCTTCACCAGGGCCCTGCAAATCACAGGTTCAGTCCTGTCGGAGAAACAGCTGTATTTCTGCCCGTTATGAAAGCGCCTGCTGACAGAGAACAAATTCGACTTATCTCTTTTCTTAGAATTTGTGTTTATGCTAAAATGTGATTATCATTTCATAAAACTTTTTTTAATCTGTACTTGAACTGTAACTTATGTTTTTTACAGTATAAGTTACCATAAACATGATATTCTTGTACTTACTGCTTTATGGGATTTTTTTTTTTACCAGACAATAATAGGTATAGAGCTGTTACACAATATGGTTTAATACAGTCCACCTTTTAACTCAGAACCCATTTGTGTTATGTCACATTACATAAGAGCCCCTTTCAAAGAAAGAGGTAATTCGGGGAATTAGTCACCTTCTCCTTGTCTAATGTTATATTAAGAACTGCATGCCTTCCTCAAATGTTAATCCAAACAAAAATATGATTGTTCTTGGTGACAATCAACTTGCTAAAGTTTCGGCATGCATTATAGACCAATTGGCTTAATTTAGTTGCGTGTAACCAGAGCTTAAGAGCCCCTGATTCTATTAAAATGGGATGCAGTATGTATTGAATGTCTTTTGTCATGCCTTGCATGGAGCTGCATGATCAACAGTGAACTCCTTATGAGTCCATTCATCTGATTTCATGCAATATTTCATCCTTCATGAGAGTATGTGATTCTGTTTAAGTGAGCAATAACAGCATGCAATCACTTAAAATAAGACATTACACTTGTGGGCTTGCAGCTGTGAGCAGTGAGATCCAGCCTCAACAACAGAGGCAGCAGTCAAAAGCGACCACATCAAAAGAGTCCATGTTAAGCTACAAACATTTTCATTGAGGTTAATCCTGCCTTAAAATGACAAATTGTTATTAAAAGTCCCAAAAGCAGAAAGAAGGTCACATTTCTTCACACTTCACAACCAGACTTCCTTTTTAGACGAGCGCGCACAAACACTACCGGCCAAGCCCTATAAAACACACAACACACAGAGATCGTTTTCCTACATTCTAAGGTTGCAACAATCAGCTTTGTATGTGTGTGTCATCTGTTTTTGAAGCGAGCACCCGCATGACTAGAGTATTTTGGTCACAGAGCTTAACAGTTTCTTCGTTTGTGTTGTCATGCTGCCCTCCTTTTCTTGTGTAACTTGTTAATAAAAAGAAGAACAGCTCTCATAAAGGTAGCAGCATATGAGTACTTGTGTAATGCTACTTTATCCAACCACGACTGCTCTAACGCTGTTTACACCTCCGAGGAAGGCCAAAGGGGAAGTCAGCAAATTTAAAAGAAAAATTCTTGGGATTCATCACACCTTAAAGTCTGCATGTGTTCCAGACTGATGGGCATAGACACAATACATCTCATCTTGGTTTAGAGAAAATATTCTTTAACACTTAGTTTTTTTTATCCAAAAAGGAAGTCGAGCCACGCGACTAGTGCAGATGTAAGCGGAAGAGGAAAAGATTATAAAACGTATGCCACAAGAAGAGCACTGCAGGTTTAGAAAATAAAATAGTCTTCCAAAAACAGTTTCACTTCACTTTTTTGCACAATTTTAGACCGAAATCTGCAGAAAGCCTAGATTTATGTTCTGCAAAAAATGTCTGAGTTATAATTTCATTCTTTGCTAGACAAACAAACACACACAAAAACAAAACAAGTAAGGCCAGTTTTCCTGCTACAGATTAGATCTTGACCAGATGTTTTCATTGTTATGACAATCCATGACAATCGCAAAAACCAGGTTTGATCTGAGTTAAAGAGCTCAGGCCGTATGAAACTCAAAATTACTTTAAATGTTCTTTTTGCACTGTAGACATTTTCGGGGGCATATTCAGAAAAGCGGTCAATCAATATTTTTTCAGTGTCCGACTGAAGACCAGGATGACCACAGTTTTCACCAAAATACCATAAAACAACCTTTCACAGTACTTTCCGTGCACAAAGTAGGACTAATACTTAAAAAGAAAAGTGCAATCACTTAATTTATTTTTTCAACAAGTGGTCAGTGAAAAGAAGACGCTTTGTTTTTATTTTATATGGGTCTACAGTGTCTACAGTTTAACATTTATGTGGCTTTTTGGTTAGCAGTAATCATCAAATGAACAAAACTTGTACATTTTATTTAAATAAAATAAACCCATGAAGAAGAAAATGGGTAAAACTAATTATTTATTATTATTATTATTTATTAATTTTATTTATTTATTCATAATACAATGTATAATGTTTTAAAAACAACTGTATAAATTAAAACTCCTCTTCTAATGCATGGATACAACTTCTTAAATCCACTGAAAATATAATAATATCTATACTTTTATCATTATTGGTATTCTATGATCTTTGACAAATAAATTATAACATAATTCTAATATTGTATACTGCGTAGGATGCATAGCATGAACGTATGTTGGATTTTCCTAACAAATGAATTATTTGAACTATTTGCTTCATCCCTTAATAAAGCACAAACTCCAACCACAGGAACGATAACATATTTAATTCTTTAATCTAGAGAAGGATCTCACACATTACAACTAAAGGATCTGTGCAAGTGCATCAAGAAAAAAAAAAAATTCTGTTTTTCATATCTAAGAATAATAGAGCAAGAAGTATAGTTTCATAACCAGTGTAAATATAAGTATTCTTTTTCAACTATACTTAGTTAAAGATTGATACTTTTAAAAGTTAATAAAGTTTTTATAATTTTTTTTATCTAAAGTTTATATGCTTTCAACAGATGATTATTTTAATTGTTAGTGGTGAAGGCCGAGATACAAGTTAAACATACGTAATCCATTTAAAACTTTTTTTATGCTAATTTTATTTAAGCCTCATTAAAACCAAGTCATCATCACCTCGCGCTTAGAAAAGCCACCACATTATTTACTGTGGAAACGAAGGTTACCATGGTAACGTGTTTTAAGGGGCCAGTCGCGTCGGCTCGTGGCTGCTCTCATTTTCGTTGACAGCAGATAAAGTGGTCTCACCATCCTCTTACCTAACAACAGCAGCCTGTGCGTTTGCTTGTACTCTCTCTTCTCCGCCTTCAGGCTCTTGTCAATGTTTCGACTCCGTTTGTTCTCCGCCTTGACCCGCGCCCTCTCCTCAACCCGCCGGTCACAACTGTCAAAATGACCGGACTCCACATCTATCCCGGGACTCGCACCGGTCCGTCCGCTGGTGTACGAGATCGCCGACTCTGATAACCTAGATCTGAAACTGTGACACATCCCCATGTCCAGAGCTGGGAATATATCCTTAACATCCGAATGGAAAAGTCTTGTAGGTTAAGAACACCATGATGATGATGATGATGATGATGGTGGTTATCCAGGTCAGGTGGAGAGAACTCGCTATCCCTTACAGCCTTATCGCTCAGGCTCTCCAAAGGTGTCAGTTAGCCTCATCGGGCGTTCCCTCAGTTTCTGACATTCACGAGTGGTCAGGAGTGAACTTTGACCTGACACGCATAGCGTACTTTTCACTGTTTGTTATTCTTGCTCTACTATTTCGGGACGCCGCTCCAAGTCCCTCCTCGCCCGCCGGAGCTGTCGCCGATCGCTCGCTCTCTGAGGCTGACCTGAGATCAGCTGTGCTCCGAAACTTTTGCACAGCGTTAAATTTTCACGAGCGTCAGGGGGAGGTCACTCACTCCGTGACGTTGTTCAAATATTTGTGGCTTCACAAATTATTTTAACGGTTTTAATTTTATGAATCTTGTCGTAATTCTGATGACATTCCACACATACAAAGACAAATACTGTTGTAAAAAAAAACAAATGTATTCGCGGAAAGCACACTTACTGAGGGAAATTAAGTGTTTATTTCAATCATTCCCCCTGGCGGTAATTTTATCTCGGTTGTTATTCATAGTGTTGTATAATGTTGTTGTTCATTGAATAAAAAAAGGTCACCCAGTGACGTCATACGAGAAAAAATAGCACAATTTTAGTTTTGTAAACCAAGTGTTCCTTTTATCTTTTTATAGTTTTTTTAATGATGGAAATAGTTAAGATTTAATTATTATATACTGTTTTAAGTTTAAAAAAAATACTTTACAGTTTAAATGTTTTATAATTGCAGGCTATACATTTCTTTCTGTTTGTTTTTGTACCTAAAGCGCGAAAAACTGTAAAAACATTTTAGGACTGAGTTCGCTGTCATTCCAATTTTTGTGAGTAGCCTACAGGATGCACAAAATATAACTGTTGCAATAATTATATCCTGTAGGTGGCGTTATTATACATCAACATGCAAGTTCATGATAGATTTGACAGCCGCAAATTACTTGAAGATACATTGCAGTGTACCAGTAGCATAGTCTTGCACATTTTTTTTTTGTGTTTTACTTTTAAAAATCCTTATAATCAAAGATAAGTTCAGGATTTAAACCCATACCTCTATGCATTAGAAGAAAATGTGCTACTTATGTAACAAAAAACCTACAACGCTTGTATTTCTATATTTATTTATCTATCACCTATTGGGTACATTTGGTTATGACAGGGTCAAAAGTTGTAATTGCTTTTAACATTTTCCAGGGTGTGTCATGACATGGGTTGTAAAGATGTCTATTAAATAAATTTAAAGTGAAATCTTCTTTTGCTTTTTCTCATCCCTTCTCTTGTCACTGTTTCTGTTTAATTCCCCTAATAAAATGACCTAAAATCATGAAAGCCTTCATTGTAACTACAGATCTGACACAGTTTGTACAAAAAAGCACAGCACTTTGCTATATATATGAACTCTCTCCTGTTTCTTGGAAGGTTGAATAACTTGCACAATAGCATGCCTTCTGTTCTTAATCTGTCCTACAGCATGCCTCATGCATTGACATTATCAACAAGAGTGTCGGCACTTCACAAATTCTTTTGAATAACTCGGTACTTGTGCTTTATCGTAACTTATATTAAACACGGCTGATAGTCAAGAATCACCTTAATAAATGATAGGAAGATGACAGATCATATCCATTTTTAAACCTTGTAGTAAAATAAACATTTCTCATGAAAACTACTTGGAGCACAACCGTGGCATCTGTTGTTAAATATAAATCTGCATATCACCCAGCTAACAGAACGTACTGGCAAGGTTCTTTCAAAAGTTACAAACAAATATTCTTAATGGAATGTTCATTGAAGGTTATTTAACAACATTCTCAAAAAACGCAGCACAGAAACGTTATTTATACATTGTTCGTGGAATGTTTAACGTTACATTCAAACACAAAATTCCAATAATTTTTGCAAACTGGAACATTCGCACAACCAAAAAAAAAAAAATTATTTAGGCATTTTTAAAAACCGGGGCAATTTAGAAACAGTTGAGAAAGTTAGCAAAAACATGTTTTTGTTGGCTTGGTGGGAAGATGTAAAAGTTTATACTGCACAGAACCGCCAACTTCAACATATAGGCTATTAAACATCTGTTGTTGCAGGAAACACATAGACAATGAGTATGTGGTCTGTCTGTCTTTCTGACGGTCTGTGTCACTGCACTGCAGCAGATAGGGCCTGCAAGACTCTTATCATACATGCCAGAGAGACGACGGCTGATCCAAGCTAAAGATGATAGGACTTTTTATATTTTAAATTTTGAAATATATTCTGAAATTCTTAACAAACATCGTCAATTCTGCCATTCACAGTGTGCTGAACCTTGACCCTGCAACACAACTGTTGTTATTAACTGAAAGTCAGCGGTCTGTTGTGTTAGCTTGCTAATTAAGTGTCACACTGACTAGTACGTTGTGTGACATATGGGTGACTCCCTCTTAATGATGTCATCAGTGGTATTACACACACAGTGGGCACCTCAGACTCACGGTCAAGGCTATTCCTGCTCTTTCAACGTGCCAAATCTATCATTATGCGTGAGATTGTTCATCTACAGATTGGACAGTGTGGGAATCAGATCGGCTCCAAGGTGCGATGGCTTAAAATATGGATTGTTATGTGTATTTTTGTGATTAACAGCTGCTTTATCTATTTGATTCAAGCTAGACAATCTGATGCAGGCTTTACAGACAAATGTGCTTGCATTTCTGTTTTATGATTATTGATTTGTAGTTATATTCTAAGTTGTTCATGTCATGCATTTCCTTTCTCATTATAGTCAGTAGAGTCTACTGTCATTTTGAATAGCATTCTGTTAGTAGCCAAAAACTGCAGTAATGTGCTTTTTTTTTTGGTTAAAAGCAATAGCAAAAACTTCTTTACTACTGTATTTGAATTTTTTAAAATGAGTGAATATATAAATTTATGATACGTGCGGTCTAGGGTGTTCACCCTAGAGTGGTCTAGTGTAAGATAAGAGACACAGAGCCTCTTATGACGGGGTGGGCCTTCTTTATCATGGAAATGAGCACAGAGCCCAGCGGCCTGAGTGATAGATTCAGTAGAACTGTGGTCAAAACTGAATTGCATCCGGAAAAACAACCGCAAGTCACTTATACTCATCAGATAAGTCAGTTATTGAAAGCTTCCTTTGACTCTGTGTGTTGAGAATGACCGTTTTTGCCATTTGAAATGACAAAACGTTTCATTCTGTTTAAGCTGGTCACAACGGAGTTCATTGGAGAAAATAAGTTGACTAATTTCCATGTGTTTGCAGTTCTGGGAGGTGATCAGTGATGAACATGGTATTAACAGAATTGGAGCTTATGAGGGCGACATGGACCTTCAGCTGGAGAGGGTCAATGTTTACTTCAATGAAGCGCATGGTATGCAGATCTACATTAGAAGTTATATATTATGTGAAAAGAAGGTGACTTTATCTGTTACATGTGTCTTGGACTTCCTGTAACTTCCTTAAACAAAGTCTCATTGATATGTTTCATTGTCTGTCAGGTGCCAAGTATGTTCCAAGAGCATTGTTAGTGGACCTGGAGCCGGGCACAATGGACAGCGTGAGGGGCAGTAACATAGGACAGCTCTTCAGACCGGATAACTTTATACATGGTGAGCCAGCAATCATCTAATCTAGACATTTTATTTAAATACCACATGAGTTTACGTCTATAAACTATAAATAGGGTCGATTTCATAACTTCTGAAACAAACACTATTAAAAATAGATTTGTAAAGGGGGATTTTACAGTGTTACCACAGAAGAGCCATTTCAGGTTCCACAAAGAACTTTCCAGAAAAAAATTCTATTTTTTCTTAGTGTGAACAATATTTTAAAGTGATAATAATAATCAAAATCTTTGGGAAGGTTATATAATAATTATATAATTGTTATATAAACTTATAAATAAGTTTGTATTGTGACATACTGTATGTAATATATCATTGACTTTATTTTGTTTACGAGCCCAATTCTACAATAAGCAGCTCAAACAGTAGCACATTACACTATCACTGGCCATGAATTGGGTTCCCAGAGAGTGATCAGATTATAAAATATCTTGCATGCGGGGTGAGTTGTTTTAGAGCTAAAGGTGTCAGCCAAATGTACACATGTAATGTATGAGTTACATTTTTAATCATTTTATCCTAACCATGAATCTATCTATATGAACACCAATGCACAATAATGTACTGTAGTGCTTTAAATGCATGTGCTCTTGGATTCTTATTGGCTGCCAATGTTTTTAATCATTCATTAGTTGAAAAAAATGATCCCAATAATATTGTTCCTCTCTGTCATTGTTAGAATTATGATGTTGTAATGACTATTAAGACTTTATAGTTATTGTAAATTTAACCTCCCTGGCTATGAACAAGCCTGAACTTAAACTCTGCAATCTGATTGGCTGTTACAAGGCTACTCATATGCCATAACATCATTCCTGATGCTGTTTTCTCTTTATAAATGTAAAGGCAATTCAGGAGCTGGCAATAACTGGGCCAAAGGTCACTATACTGAGGGCGCAGAACTTGTGGAGCAGGTTGTGGATCGCGTTCGTAACGAAGCTGAAAGCTGCGACTGCATGCAGGGCTTCCAGTTCGTCCACTCTCTGGGTGGTGGCACTGGTTCGGGAATGGGCACCCTGATTATCAATAAGATCCGAGAAGATTATCCTGACCGCATCATGAATAGTTTCAGCATAATGCCTTCACCAAAGGTCTCCGATACAGTAGTCGAGCCGTATAATGCCACCCTATCAGTCCACCAGCTGATTGAGAATACAGATGAGACCTTTTGTATTGATAACGAAGCACTGTACGATATCTGCTTCCGCACTCTAAAGCTCACAACGCCAACTTACGGCGATCTCAACCACTTGGTGTCCCTCACCATGAGTGGGGTCACGACCTCCCTTCGCTTCCCAGGTCAACTGAACGCTGACCTTCGGAAGCTGGCCGTCAATATGGTGCCCTTCCCACGTCTCCATTTCTTCATGCCAGGGTTCGCTCCTCTTACCGCACGCGGTAGTCAACAATACCGTGCCCTAACGGTGCCTGAGCTCACCCAGCAGATGTTCGACGCCCGAAATATGATGACCGCGTGCGACCCACGTCGAGGACGCTATCTGACAGTGGCAGGCATTTTCCGCGGTCGCATGTCCACCAAAGAGGTCGACGAGCAGATGCTAGCCATTCAGCAGAAGAACAGCAATTACTTCGTAGACTGGATCCCTCACAATGTCAAAGTGGCCGTTTGTGACATCCCGCCACGAGGCCTCAAAATGGCCTCCACCTTCATCGGAAACAACACTGCCATCCAGGAGATATTCAAGCGCATTGGAGAGCAGTTCGCGCTCATGTTTCGACGCAAGGCCTTCCTGCACTGGTACACGGGGGAGGGCATGGATGAGCTGGAGTTCACCGAGGCTGAGAGCAACCTGAATGATTTGGTTTCAGAGTACCAGCAGTATCAGGATGCCACCGCTGATATGGATTACGATGCAGAAGATGAAGAGGTAGAAGAGGAGGGTATGTCACCAACAGCAAGCAGCACTCGAGTGGAGATAAAGACTGAGGTGGTCAGTGAAACATCTGTCAGCGAATGATGCGTGGGCTTTAGTAAATATGGCAGGAGTGGATCAGATTGTGTGAAGAGTGAGAACATTCAGTGGCCCCAGAGTACATAAGATACAGTTAAAACGGGTATATGATTTACACTGCATTAGAATTTTTTTAAATAAAACTTATTATATATATATATATATATATATATAATAGTGCTTTCAAATGATTAAATGCGATTAATTGCATCCAAAATAAATGTTTTTGTTTATGTAGTATATGCATGTGTACTGTGTATATTTATTATACAATATACACAGTACACATGCATATACTATGTAAACAAAAACTATTATTTTGGATGCGATTAATCATTTGGCCCTAATATATATATATTATTGATGTGGAAAAAGCTATTTAAAGCAGTTTAATATGACAAAATGTGAAACAAATGAATGAATGAATTTTGCAAGGCATATATGTTATTTAATAACAATGTACCTTAAGTGTTCAGATACTATTTGAAACCACTGTTCATAGCAAACTGTGAAATATTTCTGACCTCCAGGAGAAAATTAACAACATAAATACAAAAAAACAGGATATTGAGTATATTTAAAATTTAAATATAAATTTGGAATCTTTTCAAAAGTTTGGGGTCTATGTTTTTTGAAAGTCTCGCCAAGGCTGCAATTATTTTATTAAAGTACAGTAAAACAGTGATAATGTCAATATTATACTTTATATTATTAAATGTAGTTTATTTTTCTTTCAGAAAACAAAAAAATTCTTATTATCATCGGTGCTGGAATCAGTTTTCATGATTTGGTTAATAAAAAAGGTAAATAGAGCAGCATTTATTTAAATGTAGAAATGTCATGTTTGATCAATTTTATTTAATGTTATTAAGTATTATTTTTTTTAAAGAAACCTCACTGACCCCAGACTTTTGAACGGTAGTGTATAGTTTATTGTAAAATTAAATTTGTGTAAAAAAACAACAACATTTCAACTATTAAATATATTGATATGTAACCACTAAAGAACACAAACCAATCTCTACATGTTCTGTAAAAAACAGATTCAGACCTTTTTCTTTTGTGTGGTGTACTAATTCTTCTGTCATTATTTGTTGTAAACACTCAAAAAAATACTACATTCCTGTTTTTGTGAATTTTTGCTTATCCTTTAAAAAAAAAAGTATAATTATTTTAACCAGTATAAAGTGCAACTGTTTAAGAATAAATTTGAATTGTACTTGAGTATTTATAATGCTATAAACTTTCATGCGTTTACCATTTCATTGCCTTTTATGTAATGCAACCATCCGTTTTCTTGAAAAAATGTATTAAAATATTTTTTTTGGATATCAGCAGAGGCTAAACTACTCGGTTTGTGAATCTAATGGGTTTACATAAAGGGAACACTGTATATACAGCATATAAATATAATAGATTAATCTCGGAACACAAAGAGCACTGTAAATATTGAAAGGCCAACTTATGCGGAAAGCATACTGAAATGCAACATTTACTTTATTTTAAATAACTACTGGACTGAAAACTGGTAACAGGCCCGGTTTCACAAAGCCAGGACTAGGCATTAGTAAAATTAAGATATTTAAGCAACTTTTACAAAAATGCCTTATAAGAAAATATTACAGGTGTGCCTCTTAACACAGAACAATGACACTGACATGTTTTAAGATACGCCAGAGCAAGATATTTCATCTGAGACAGCTCAAACATGCAATTTAGTCTGGGACTAGCTTAAGTCTCGTCTGTGAAACTGGGAGTTAGTGTCTCTTATGCTGATGTTCTTAACCCAGACAGTTTCAGACCAGTGATACTTATAACAACTCTTCTAGTAGATGAAGGGTATGCAATAACTAAAACACAGTGAACACCTGCCAAGGAGAAAAATCTTTAGAATAAAAACACAGTTTTAGTTTGAGACTCGTCATAATTTATTATCAAAAGTTCACAGGTATTTTCTTTTAATCATCATAACTGCAGGTCTTATTGTAAATCCGACGGAGAACGTATGGAAATTGAAGGATGTAATGACAGATCCTACAAAAAAAATAAGTAGAGATCATAATTTTTAACAACAGATTGCAGACTGCAGTAGAGTTTAGATAACACTAACAGCTTCGATTTTAACTCACGTTATACAGTCTTTACTTTAATGACCTTCACATTGGTTTCTGCGTTTTTCAACGCCTCGGTTTTCAGCTGTGGCTTCAGTGCTGCCCGCACCACCCTGGCGCAGATCGCCGAGTACCTGATGTAACTGAAACGACAACACAAATATATAGTGATTGCTCGTGTGAATATGTCCACTGTTATTCAAACTGAACATGACGCTAGTATTACTACAGTCAGATTCACAGAGAGCAAGGCCAAACCATTTGTACAGCGCATAAGGCTCACAATTTACAGAACGTACAGCAATAAAATACAAACTCCGCAGCTTTTCACGTTGTTTACTGTCGTTCATTTACCTCAGCCCTGCTTGTCTCCAGTAAGCAACCATTTTTTCCGCGGAAATGTGTGTCTTACGCCCGTCAAAAGCTGCAGTTCGCGCTGATCAAGGACGAGAGCAAGGCCTGTGCGTCCGGCGGAATATACGTCATAAGCCAGCGTACAGTCTCATTGGCTGACAAACATGCCACTCGTCATAATGTCACCTGGAATTCAACCAATCACCGCGGCTTATTTATACAAACTATACATTAACCATGAAATAGTTGCGCACAGTTACAAAATAAAGAGGCTGAATTTATGTGTATGAATATCTGAATTATAGGTCCGTTTACATTACACAAATTTACATGTATTCAGTGTGTTATATAAAATATGAATCACTTTATGCCGCTTAAATTAACTATGTTAAACAATAAGGTTAATAAAGGTTTTAAAATGTAACACATTTCCATTTATTGCTTTTAAACACTGCTTTGTATTATCTGAGGCTATGCATGGGAAAAAGGTTATTTAATTTTGTAGCAATGCCAAGATTGACGGATTGACGCATAAGATTTCATGTCATCACTTCATACTTGTTCTTCATATATATTTAAAACGTATAATAATAATAGTAGCATTTTTAGAATTTAAATTAATAAAAACCTACACTATAGTTTAAAATACAGTATAACATTTGATAAAATTACTTTAACGTGTATGGTACACCTCGGTGATATTAATAGTTTTGTAATATACTATTTTCTTACTCGTATTCATCACTGATTGGAGACGCTTCATACGTCATGACGTGAGTCATGTTCTTGTGACGTGATGATGTCATGCGGCCTGGGTTAGAGAGGAGGAAGCAGAGGAAACAACAACAAGCCTGTTGGGTCCGTGACAGATAGAAGCCGCACTGAGGTGTCCCGTCTAGACTAGCAGTCAAAAATCATTACAGTATCACTCCTTGCTGTCGTCCCGAGGGCAAGATGTCTTTGTTTGGGAAGTTGTTTGGTAGCAGTGGCAAGGGGGGCAAATCTGCAAGCCCCCAAGAGGCTATCCAGCGACTGCGAGAAACAGAAGAAATGTTGACCAAGAAACAAGAATTCCTGGAGAAGAAGATTGAACAGGAGCTTGTCACGGCCAAGAGAAACGGCACGAAGAACAAAAGAGGTGAGTTACCTGGCATAGACTAGCTGGTTACCTCAGGCTGGGTTGGCGCTGTGGTTGTTAATGCTTCGGTAGTTTAGCGTTATTTTGGGTAGGTCTATTATACAAGGAATGAATCAAAATCGTATCATGTGATTGGAATAATATATTCAACGGACTAGTTATCAGACTTTTACTAAGACACGTGAGAGCTGTCATACAAAACCGGTATATTAGTCAGTCAACCTTTGACCTATCCTAGTATCCATGGTGATGACAAACATGTACCTCCATAAAGGAAATGTAAATTTTTTCCAAGGATGTTATATTGCAAATACAGCCTTTAGTAAATCTTTTAAAATGAATGCAGCTGTCCAAGTGTTTACCTAGAACAAAACTTATCATGTTATACTCCTACTTTTCCATTTAGTGTCTCTTTTAGTGCAAATATAATGTAAATGCAGTTACAGAAAGTATATTTATAAGTCTGTATTTTTCTATCTCATCGATTGTATTAGAGTTGTCCAAATCCAGAGATAGCTCCAGAAATAATTTCAGGGCCATAGAAGGACCACATTAAAGAGCCGTCTAGGTTGTGAGGCCTGTAATACAACTCCACATTTAAAGTCCCCAGAACAGAGGTAATCAATAATTGATCTGATTATCCTGTGAGGGCCGCTGGGACACGGCGGATGATGACGCTGATTGGTTTGACTGCTAGGGGTGTGGGACTGATGTTTTGTCATAGTTTGCAATTCCAATGACATCATGGAAAAAGTGTTTAATTTGCATGACCTTTGTGTCAGGTGACGTCTTTGGAATGCCCCCCTCGAATGTGCACATGACGTAAGAGTCTGCTGAGGGTTTTATTGTATTGCAAACCTCATAAATTAAGGTTACATTCCATGTATTGCACAAACACAGGTGCTGTTTTATCTTTTCGAATAGACTGACGGATCAAATCATTGTTTTGACAGTGTATAAAATTCTAATCTGTAGAAAGCAGAAATGAAATGAATTTTGTTTGGTATAATGACAGTAGACAGGCTTTGTTTTTGCCTTATGACATCGGTTTCAAATGTATTTATCCAGCGTCATCCTGATTTTCAAAGAAAAAAAAAAGTATAGCTATAGAAATACTAAGAAATATAATTTTATATAGTTTTTTAAATAGGTCTATAGTTAAACATTGTAACTGTTAGTTTTAGTTATTAAACCAAATTACTTGAATGAAAATGGCAACTATTTAAAATAAGTTAAATGTTTTAAAGTACATGCTTTACAAGTGAAGCATGTCTGTACTGATGTGCTTGTCATTAATTCATTATTAGGCAGCCAACCACATTTGCCATACAAAGCAACCCTTCTTCTCTTTTTTGCAGCTCACTTGCCTGATTAAGTTTGGTGAGTGTGCCTTATTTAGGAGTCCCTAACACTGCACCACTTCCCTGAGAAATATTAACAGTAGTAGACTTTAATTTACTTTGGTAAAACCTTAATCGAATCTGTTGTGGATCAGAGACCTCACAAATTTAATTTAGTATTGAGAATCTTACGCTGTGTGCTTTCCATCTTACCTTTACTCTACGTTTATTTCCCATGCAAACTGTTTCTTACTAAAGCAACTTGACAATACAGTGCACAAGCCACTTTACAGGAGGATGCATGACACTTACTGAGCTAAATCTAGATCAATGACACAGTGTTCTCTTTAACTCTTTTAAAATAAAACCACAATTAATGTTATGCAATAGTTTTCTAAAGGTTTCCAAAATCCCCTTATTTTGCACTTTAATCTCTTTACCTTTCTTTCTGTTTGAAACAGCTGCATTGCAGGCTCTGAAGCGTAAGAAGCGCTATGAGAAGCAGCTAGCTCAGATCGATGGCACTCTTTCTACCATCGAGTTCCAGCGGGAGGCGCTGGAGAACGCTAACACCAACACAGAGGTCATCAAGAATATGGGCTTTGCCGCTAAGGCCATGAAAGCTGCTCATGACAACATGTGAGGAGCTCTTCTATTATCAGTGTTTCCTTTCCTTATTGTATCAGCCTCACTATGCCAAGGTTTTGCGTTTGTGAGATCTTAAACAAGACTGGTGTACAAGTGCAGGCTAGTAGGTTTCTGTGTGTGTATATATATATATATATATATACAGGATATGCAGGTTATATCTAAATTTATACTTTCAGGGACATCGACAAAGTGGACGAACTCATGCAGGACATCACCGAACAACAGGAGCTGGCACAAGAAATTTCAGACGCAATCTCAAAGCCTGTCGGGTTTGGGGAGGAATTTGATGACGTATGATTTAAACAAGCAAACTCCACAGCCATGATGAATAAATTGAGATGCACATTAAAACCAGGTATGAAGAGATGTTGTGTTGTTTCAGGATGAGCTGTTAGCAGAACTAGAGGAGCTGGAGCAAGAAGAGTTGGATAAGAACCTCCTGGAGATCGGAGACAATGTACCACTGCCAAATGTGCCCTCTACATCTTTACCTGCAAGACCAGGTATTAAACACACACATATACATTCCCACACATCATATCATCTAGTTTTGTTTTAGACAGTCCTAGAGTGTTAATGCTGAAGGAAATTTGTTGACATTTTATACTTAGAATTTGCTAGTGAATAGTTTATCGTTTATTTAAAAAGCATAATATGTGACCCTGGACCACAAAATCAGTCATAAGGTAACATTTAAAAAAAGAGATACAAAGAGTATACATATGAAAGCTCAATAAATAAGCTTTCTATTGATGCATGGTTTGTTAGGATAGGACAATATTTGGCTGAGATACATCTATTTGAAAATTTGAAATCGGAGGGTGCAAAAAAATCTAAATACTGAGCAAATCCCCTTTAAAGTTGTCCAAATGAATATCTTATCAATGCATTTTACTAATCAAAAATGACATTTGGATATATTTACAGTAGGAATTTTACAAAAAAAACTTCAAGAATTTTGACCCATGCAATGTATTTTTAGATTTTGCTACAAATAAACCCCAGCGACTTAAGACTGGTTTTGTGGTCCAGGGTCACATATAATGTTTCTCAAGTCATGACATCTTATGTAATTTCCTGTTTATTTTGATGCTGCAAATGATTCCTTTTAGACTTCTTCAAATGTGTATTGATGGCAGTTCTTGAATGTCTTTTGTAAATGCAGCAAAGAAGAAAGAAGAAGAGGACGAGGATGACATGAAAGACCTGGAGGCATGGGCTGCCAATTAATGCTCCCCGAAAAACCCATACACAGTATACAATGCATAAACCTCACTCCGATACCTGTAACTAAAGGACCTGGAAGAACTCTTCAGTATGTTACCGTATGACGTCTTTGTGTCTAAAATAGGTTAATATGTAAACGCACACGAGAGGAAAACAAAAACATAAATGCAACTGCTCAAAAAAGAAAAAAAAGAAAGTCAAATCTCCGCCAGGTTTCCGGTCAGCACACTCATCTAAGCAAGTCTTGAGATTTTGCCTCGTTTCTCTTCATCTCTGGACTGCTCAGAAAGGCTTGTTGTAGATCAGTGTTTGTGTGTTCGGCACTCCATTACCTGTAAAAGTAGTCATATATTTTCAAGGAATCCTCCGCTTGGTCCGAGAAACCAATACTCACGGAAACCCTTTGCACGCAGGGGAAAGTGTCTGTAACGATCTGTCGTGTTTTTTGGAGAGAACGTATGGTATATTACAAGTTCATTTGTTCGCAAGTTCTGTTAAAAGCACTGTAAGCCCCGTTTGATTCTGTGCATCGAGCGTTTCAGTGCAGGTGCTTCCCATGTACAATATCCGCAGCGCTCACAGGACGTCCTAGATCAGCTTTATGAGTCTCCGTTTCAGGACTGAAGTGAGTGCTACTGCAACTGTAAATAGCATCTCTCTTTAATGGCATGACGGTTTACAGCATGGGATCCCTGTATGGAATACATGTACTGTATTTGAGGGATTTCAGAAATACTGGTTATTGCTTCTAAGGTATCTTCACACTAGAAGTGGTTTCTTGAGGGTTGTGTTAGGGGCTAAACGACACGGTTTGTTGTAGATTTCAGATTGTCGTCTTATATTTGAGGTGTGAGATTTGTACAAGGACAGAACGCACAGATTATTGTAATATCATGCTTTATTTTACAGAGTGCACTCCTATGATGTTCTGGTGCAGTGGTTTTATTGGTTTTCCTCTCCTGAGAGTCTATATAGAGCGTTTGAGTATTGAATATTGAGAGAAGCACTTAAACACTAACGGTTTATTTATCAGACCCGTAACATTTCTTTGGCGTTGTTTATTGTTTGTTTGTCTTTTTGACACTCTTGTTTATGTTGTCCTTCTCAACCTTTCCACCTTACGCCTTCATTAAAGTTTTGCCAAATTAACACTTCTCTGGATTTATTTTTTTTCCGCATTAAATGTTTCTTTCCATCGTTTGCCTAATATGACTTTATTTATGCACTTATCAGCATCAGAGCTCACACTGAAGATTTTGTGTACTGAATATTGAACATGAGTTTTTAGAAATGTTCAAGGTAAGAGAATACCCACTGGTCCATTACAAGCAAGTAATGTTTCAGAGAGGCCAGTGGAATATGTTCTGGTGCTCTTCTGTTTCTTTCTTGCAGGGGAGAGGATAATCAAGGCTTTGAAGCAACTTGCTGTGTAGTAAAGCAAACGGATTTGTACAGGATGTGAAAGATGAAGCTTTAATACATTTGTATGTTTTCATTATCTTGTAGGTGCTGGATTTATCATTGTTATATCATTATCGTTATAATCTTACTTATTATTGTTATTAAAATATTTTGACTGAGTTTCTATGGGTCCTGGTACATGACTTGAAGCCTCGTTTTAGTACAGTTCTTTAGCACAGCCCTATAAATACACACAGACTGCGTTCACACAGCAGCAGAATACAGTTGTACAGAACCATATTCTGTAACCGAACTCACACCAGTAAATATTCAGGATTTACAAACCGCAGGCGCTGTGTGAACGGAACAGGACTGGACAACTATAGTTGTCTATCACGTCATTCATTGTAAGAGAAAGCAGCTCTGCCGCACAAATTTAAAAGCTTCTGTCAGATAAAGAAGATTTGAAGAAATAACTTGCGGATAAATTGTCATGTCAAACAGTGATAAACCCGTTTTGTGGACGTCACCATCTTTGATATTACTTGTTATGGTTACTGGTAGGAATACAGGCTCTTGTTGCACGTTCACACCGACAGAATTGAAAGCTGTTGTGTGAACGAGCCCTTTCGAGACTAGCATGAATTCGGTTGTCAATCCGATTCTGCTGCTGTGTGAACGCAGCCATAAACTTACATTCAAAAGTTTGGGATCAGTAAAGAAATGTTGAAAAGATTTCTATTTTTAATTAAATTCTTAACTTTCTGGTCATACAAGAATCCTGAAAAAGAAATCAGTTTCAACTGTTAACATTAATAATAAGTAGAACTGTTTCTTAAAGAGTAAATAAAGCAGCATATTAAATGAGTTTTGAAGGATCATGTAGAGATTGCTGGAATGATGCTGAAAATTCAGGGCTGTACTGCAGGAATAAAGGATATTTTAAAATAGATTGAAATAAAATATTACAATATTTTACATTATTACTGTTTTATTGTATATTGGATTAAATAAACTTAATGCTTTGGTTAGCATAAACTACTGTCAAAAAAATATTAAAATTGCATGATCTTTTTTATAAATGTAATCTTAAATATTCTATAAATATTGTTTCACAATTTTACTATTTTACTGCATTTATACACATGAAATGACATGCTGGAGAGTATGAGACTTACAAAAGCATTACCATATCTTACCAACCTCAAACTTAGTTATTTTAAGTAATAATCTACCTGAACATTTCAATTCAGATCAGTAAGTTGCACAATTAAGACCTCATCCTATGCACTAAAACATTTAATAATTTTATGATTGACAATGTTTAGTAAATCTGTCAGCGATATGTAAATCTTTAGTTTTTCCGTTTTAATTTCTACAAACCAGACGGCTTCGGATATGGGGATGAACATGGGATATTTTCAGAACATACTGAATGGACTTTATACCGGGGGTGTTATCCAAATAGCCCAAAATAAGGTTCACCTGAAACTGTTCGTAGTGGCTCTAGTTTATAGGCGTTTTGATGAAAAATAAATAAATGCGTCAAGCTCAGATGCGTCCTGATAATGTTAAATAATAGCAAAACACAAAACTTGTTGAAACTTGTACTGTTACATTATTTAAGATATACACATTCCAAATGATATTACACGCCTTAAACCACCGTGGATTCTGATTGGCTATCGTAGGACCAAAATGAACACGCCCACGATGGTTTATTTAGAGCGATAAGGCGGGGCACATTTCGACCAATGAGAAACGAGATGCTGCATGATCTCATAAATATTAAAACAACCGATTTGTACACACATATATTCAAGTTCACATAACTAGTTACCTCCTTCTGCACTCACTCAGGTCCACAGCCGGGCTCGAGACCAACCCATATCAGGCTTACCTAACGACAGCACAGCAAAATGTCAGAGAAGCTTCCATTCAAAGTTGGTTAGTATGAGTTTATTTAATTATTGACTTCAGATCAGGTTCGATGCTGTTCTGCACAATATCACACAATCACGTTTTTGCCGCGAGTGCTAATTAGCTAACTCAACTCTGTTCATGGCTAATAAGCTCTCGAAAAAGCATACGATTTTCTGTAAAAGGTTCTTGAGTTTTATTTTATTTTTTTAATCGCGCGTGAATTGTTGCAGATTTTGCTAGTGCTTATGTATCACATGGCAGTAGAGGCGTCATTGTCAGTGTTGCCTTGCACGAGACACACTATTGCAATCCCGCCCTCATAAAATCACAGTTCGCTCACTTAACGTGTCTAGTTTGTTAATATAGCCATTTTGTGTTTGCTCACGAAGCATTGTATGTGATTTTTATATCTAACACCTGTCAAACAAGCTAGCGTGGTTCCATTCGGAAGACGGGAAGAAGAAAGTTTGGAAGTTGTAGTTTTTTGCGTGCACCGTAGAAACGCTACCGTATGAGACTTCCTGAGCTTCTGGACTACACTTCCCATAATGCAGTAATCACACTCGCCGCCGTTTTTCGTTGATCGAAGTCATTCATTTTTACGAATCGGTTCTTTTGAACAGTAGACTAAACAGTTTTTTTTTTTTTTATTAAATTGCAACACAGCATATATAACAGTATACAACCATATACACAACAAATGCCAGGTAGATAATTGCTTCTTTAATCAAGGATTGTGTATTCATGAAAAAGTTCCAAAGTCTTTCTTGCTTTCTTATTAATAATGTTTTTCAAACTGGTACAATAGTCCTTAGTTTCTTGAAGGAAAGGAATAAAATTAGGCTTGGATCCTGACCGTTTCTTCAGTAGAGTTCATAAAATGGCACAGCTGCTCTTTACGTAATCACGTGGACCCTGACACTACAATTTTATAATCAGGACACATTTAAAATTATTTTTTTAATCATGTTTTATTTGCTGTTATTGTAATTTTCTGTAAAAGGTCTAGTTCAAAATAACAGTTGCTGTTTGTGGTTGACCAATGCATTAACTGGAATGAGTTTAAACACACAAAGTTCCTGTCTTCACTGAGTTTTGTTTTTGCGTCACGTTTAGTCCCACGTCAGCGCAGCCAGGCACCTGTCGCTCATGCTTGCGCAGCGTCTGTTGTTGTTTTTCAGCAAACGTCGCTCATGTTCTGTGTGCAGATAAGGCTCAAGAAAATTCAATAGTAAATCCATCTGGACTTTGCTCACTAGTCTTAAGAGATCAGAGTTCAGCTTTTCAAAATCAGTGAATGAAATGTCAAAGTGCACCAGTACTGCACACTTATTTATTAATAGCCCATTCTGAAGGCATCTCACAAGGTTTCCCTGGTCAATGAAAAACTGGAAGAAACAGCACAAATCCTTGAAATTGGAAATTCACTTTGGTAAAACAGCATCTTCACAATTTATACTAAGTTATTGCCTGGATCTTGTTGTAGGTTGCTGTCAGAAATATCAATTAAAATATCTATTTCTGATTTCTTTAATGACACATTTGTTTGACTACTGAATATTAGTTTCAGGTATGCTTTCCTCCATGTCTGCCGTGGTAATAACCCTGCTAGTAAAGTATAATCAGTGCAGACTGAGAAAATGGATATCTTTTGGGTTGCCTATTGGTGGTTATGTGTGCATATGAAACCAAGCACCATCTCCTGAACCAGTTCAAAACATGTTAGGTATGTGGTTTTGGGTGTCATATGTTGAATTCCTATTCTAGATATGTCCAAATATGAGACCGACACGTTAAAGACCGTTTAATCTTCAAGTTACAATGGAGTTTGTTATGATTTAACCGTTAAATGCATTGGTGAAAGTTTACATAATCTGTTTGACTATTTAATTTAATCATTCCTTCATTTCCCTGAATTTCGTATTTGTTTTATGTATAACCTGTTGTAATTTTTTCTCTGTCCAGCTGATATCAGCCTGGCTGAGTGGGGACGTAAAGCCATCGACATAGCTGAGAATGAGATGCCGGGTCTGATGAAGATGAGGGAGCTCTACGGCCAGACCAAACCCCTGAAGGGCTCTCGCATCGCAGGCTGCTTGCACATGACTCTACAGACCGCTGTGCTCATTGAAACCCTGACCGCCCTCGGAGCTGAGGTGAGGATGCAAACACAAAACCATTAAAGAAACAGTATTTCCCCACAAAAATAAAAAGCTTTTTCATATTTGGCTTGGTTTGATGTTGGTAGGTTATGAATTGCTACAGCATTAGCATTCTTTACCATTTCAACCAATTCTCAGTAGCTGCTTTGAAATCTTTTCTTATGAGTAAACAATGACACCTTTTTTTTATTTTAGAGTGAAATGTTTCTTTAAAACCATTAAAAGTAGGGTTTAAAAGTACTATTATTTTTTTTATTAATTCAGCAGTTACTGAAAGTGTAGTAGTACTTCACCTCTTGTTTGGCTTCACTAATAAAACACATGGTTGTTGCTTTATGGTTTTCTTTTCTTTTTTTTTTTAATAAAAAATGTTTTCGACATCGATAATAATTTACATTGCAAGAATTTATTTATTGATTTTTAAAAAATAGATAACAATAAATTATGTTAATATTTTAGAATGTTTAATTAATTTTAATTTAAAAAATGCAGCCTTGGTTAGAAAAAAAAATCTTACAACGTGAATAAAATCTTACTGACCCTCTGTATGCAATGGTATTCTTTGAAATGTAAATACCATGGTTTATAAATACAGGGGTGTTATTATTATTAATTACAACACTATTCCATAATTTGATCATGGTATTGCTACAGTACTTTGGTTTGGAAAGAGACAGTACAGTTCCTACACCCTTTTTTTAATTTATTTTTTATTTTTTTTCTCTCTCTACTCCTAAATGCCTAACCTTGATATCTGACTAAAACGCATTGCTCCTCTCATCCCATACTTCCTCTGTCAAACTGGAATTTCCCAGCCCGTGGCCATATTTTATCCAAGAAGTTATGAAAGTAATGTATGAAATCTGAGCACGTCACATGCTCTCATTCCTTTCCCTCGATCTCTGTGTGCTCCAGGTCCAGTGGTCCAGCTGTAACATCTTCTCCACCCAGGATCACGCAGCTGCAGCCATTGCTAAATCTGGCGTTCCAGGTAACAGGTGTTGGTGTGCTTGATCGACCGCCCACTGTTTGCTCTAAAGCTGTGTAATCAAATCTAGATAAGGAGAACTCAGAGTTTAGAGGCGCGTCCAGCTTAAAGCATGTGCTCTACTGGGTAAACCTAGAATCAGCACAAATAGGTTTAATCTTTAGATTTGACTCAACATTTTTGAAGGACTAACATGCAAGAGCACACAAGCAAAGATAACTCTATCAGTGTCATCGTTACAGCTTTAAGTTGATGAAAGAACTGTCAGTTGATCAAACCCACACTTAAGGGATGTAAGCGGAGTGGTTGTAAAACATTTATATACAGTTGATTTTACATGGAAAGCGTCCTTTTTACATGGCAACAACTTGAAAGCATAAAATGACATGGGTATTATATTATAATAAAACATGCATTAGGTGGAAAAAGTCTGGTTTTGTTAGTTTTAGTTTAACTGTTTATTTTAAGTATAGAATGAACTCTTTTTCTGCTGTTATACAGTAGATGGATTTGTTTATCACAGTGCATTATTAGATTGCCGCCTTCACAAAGGATAAGCCTAAATGCAGTGCAGCCTAAGAACTTGACCTTAAGTTCTAACACCTTAAGAAGGTGTTTTAGCTTGCAGAGTAATTACGCTAAAAGCGTTTCGCAATTGGAAAAGAGCAATTTTTTATCTATTGACAACATTCTGTGGACACTTTGCACCTTATTCTGGCAATGAACCATTTATTACTTGCATTTACATTTATTCCTGTAAAATTGTTATTTTTAGTTAAGAGTTCACTTTGAAAATAAGACGACTTAAACAAACCTTGTAAACCCAGTGACCAGTTAATCCTTTTCGGTAATATTTGTAGCAGCCAGTTATGTAATTATGATGCTAATACGTAATGCGTGTGGTTTGTGCCGTACTGTAGTGTATGCCTGGAAGGGAGAGACCGATGAAGAGTATGTGTGGTGCATAGAGCAGACCATCTATTTCAAGGACGGCCAGCCTCTTAACATGATCCTGGACGACGGTGGAGACCTGACCAATCTGGTGCACCAAAAATACCCCAAACTGCTTGCAGGTATCGTGCAGTTTCAGACCACTTGTATAAGTGCTGTTTAGTTTCATGACCCTGTTAGGGATGGGCCATATGCGGTAATACTGTCACAAACACACCGCATTAATCACAACTGCTTGTGTCTAAAATGAAAGTAAACAATCAAGAGAAAAAGTGCCAGTATAATAGATGCATGCAGCTCTTAAAGGGACAGAACTAAACATGCTGCCGCTTGTCACTAAAGGGATAGTTCACTCAAAAATTATATTTATCATTATTTACTCACGTACATGTTGTCCCAAACCTGCATTAATTTCTTTCTTGTGCTAAACACAAAATAAGATATTTTAAGTAACCAAACAGTAGCTGGTCCTCATTGAATTTAATACAATGTTCAACAGAAAAAAAGAAACTCATTCAGATAAAAACGAGCTGAGAGAGAGTAAATGATGGATGTAGTGTAGAAGCATATAGTGTTTCACCTCTCAATACTGCTGAATACACCTACTCTTCCTGAAAAATAAAAGCAATGGTTGTTTTATTTGTAATGTGTATCTATCTGCCCTTCTTTATTTTATACTTTGCTACCTTGAAAGGCTTTGTTTTAATAAAAAAGGCAATTAGTTTGTCTGTACTGCTCAGACAACCTGCAAAATAGTAAAATCAATAACAAAGAATCATGATTAAAATCATGATATATTTTCATTTTTCATCATTATATTTTTGTCAATCCCCTAGCGTCAATTACTATCAGTAATAACAGTATTTCTGGCCTCATTGAGGTGTACTATAATGTTGTTAAATGACCACTAGATGGCAGGCACGATCTGTTCTTGACTATGAAAAAAGAAGCAAGCGTTATAGTATTCTAGTATTAGCAGCATTATAAAACTGAAAAACATAAATTATCATACTTGCTCTAAAAGGGAAAAGGGCAAATGTCTGTTTTATTTGACAGAGTGCAAATCATGTTGTGTTAGTTTTGCGCTATAAATGTCAAATTTTAGTAGGTCAAATATATGAGGCTGCTCTATTTGACCTCTGACCTTCGGTAGGGTTACACAAAGGGCTGGTAACACAGCCAGAATCAGTGAGAATCAGCTCTCTGATTCTGCGTAGTAGTCTTTAAACTGAAGAACCGTTAGCATATGCTTTTAACCAGGTGGCTCATGGATTTCTCATCGTGTGATTATTAAAAGCTGCAGTAATGATTGATGCTTTGCATAAGTAAATTACTTTTTTTCTATTATATAATGGTTATTTTAAGCTGTAATACGATTTTATATTTTTTGCTGTATATGGAATCAAATCATTTTAAACTTGGTGAGAATTTATTTTTTTTTATTTTTTTTATTATTATTCTGATGATTCCAAACATTTGAAAGTAGAGGTAAACTTGAACTTGAGTAAAAAAAAAAACTGCATGATGGCAGTCTAATAAAGAGGAAAAATAAACCCTACAAGCTTCCTTCTTTTTCTAAGGGCCTGACATGGGCTCTTTCTGCCACTCCTGTCCATAATAATTTATAACGGACCTTGAAGAGAAATTTAGCAATGGGCAACTTTTTTTTTTTCTTAGTCATGGAATTTTCCATGATCAATATTATTTTATAATAATTTTAAGCATACGTTATATATTAGTCAAATGTTTTTAATTCTGTCTATTATTCTTTGGCACTGGGAATATTCAGACCTTCAGACCATAAATGACTAGAGATGTCAGGGAACCTCCAGTAAATTTATTGATCAGAAAGTGCAGGAAGCCTGAATAGAAACTACACCTGTCTAAACTCAGTCCTGGAGGGCCGGTGTCCTGCAGAGTTTAGCTCTAACTTGCCTCAACACACCTGCGAGGAAGCTTCTAGTATGCCTAGTGAGACTGGATTAGCTGCTTCAGGTGTGTTTGATTAAGGTTGGAGCAAACTTCTGCAGGACACCGACCCTCCAGGACCGAGTTTGGACAGCCCTGCACTACATAACATGTGTAAGGGATTTTTTTATCTATTTATAAACATATTAATTTCTTGATTTTAGTTTGTTTAATGTAACTTTGATTTGAAGTACTGCTCCTGGCAAGTTAAACAATAAAAAGTAAACATCTTGGTTTACTTTACCGTGTCCAGCTTCGGCATTGGCCAGAATGTGTTTTATATTTAACATTATGACTCATATTGTTAATGTTTTCCATTGCATATGCACAGGAGATGGCATATGTCACACAGGATCAAAGGTAATCACTTAATAGCCAGTTTCTCAGTAAAACTGCACAAAAGTCAGTACTTGCAGTGACTCTGCTCCTCGTATTTTAATTTCGAGTGGCTTATTGCCAAACATGTTTCCACATGGAGTTATGATTATAATACTTTCGGCTTCTAAGATATAGTATATTTTGTGCAAAAGCTGTCAGACTGTCATAGGAAAAGATTAGTGACTGTCAGACATCTTAAGTAGACGCTTGAAATGGCTTGGATTTGATTCGGTCACACCAGTGAGGGTCAAGCTAAGCTAAATACATTTATCAGCCAGCTAGTGCGTTCAATATTCCTTCCAGACAGATGCACTGAGCAGCATTTTCTGGGTCTTTAAGATTTGCGAATTGTGCTTTTTCTCTCAGGAATCAAGGGCGTCTCTGAGGAGACCACCACAGGAGTTCACAATCTCTACAAGATGTTGAAGAAAGGGGAACTGAAAGTTCCTGCCATCAATGTCAATGATTCCGTTACCAAGGTAACCATTCATTACCAGCATACACCAGCATTACATGGATTCATCCGGTTATTCGCTGTCATCATTTAATGTTATGTTTGTTCACAGACAAATGTAAGCACTGTATGCACTGTTACAATTAGGGTTGGGCGATGTCGACCCATTTGGCATTGTACGATGTCTAATGTGAAACATCGCGATGAACGATGGCATCACCGTCGTATTCGGCAGTTGGGGGTATTTAGTTGTAAATAAATCACCAAGCCCCGCCCCACGACTGACAAAAATAACAGCGCTCGCACAAGCAGGTGAGAGAGGATCGCGCGTGCGAGCGCTTGAATTGCACGTGAGTGCTTGATGACATATCAAGCGCACGCAAGGGTTTGTAATATAGCTCGCGTGCCCCGTTTCTTCGCATGTACATCTGTTTTCCTCTCGTGGAAATGATTTCCCGCGCTCGCCAGCCTCAGTGGTGCACTCACTTATTAATGGCATACATTTGCCGCCATAGATTAAGTGTGACATTTTTTTCCTACCCGCTAGATTTTCCTACCCGTGCTTACTGTGCACGCGCGTGTCTATATTGCATTATTTTTTCTTACCCTGAACAACAATATTTAATCTTTATTGTCTTTATTACTGTTAGGTAGGTTTAGGATTGGGGTAGGTGTAGACATTAATAAAACACTAAATAATAGATAGAAAAAATATATTCCAGTAGCTGTATAAGCCTGCATTATTGTCAAAACCGCTAATATAACTCATAATTACTATATTTGCATTACTGTAAGGGTAGTTTCTGTTACTGTAAGGGCTCAGCATCGTGATGGATGGACAATGGCATCGTCTATCGACTCAACCCTAGTTACAATATTATATGGCTGTTGTAAATAAAGTGAAATTGAGAGACTTATTCTCCCACTCCCTGCAGAGTAAGTTTGACAACCTGTACGGCTGCCGCGAGTCTTTGATTGACGGCATCAAGCGTGCCACAGATGTGATGATTGCTGGTAAGGTGGCAGTGGTGGCCGGGTACGGTGATGTGGGGAAGGGATGTGTTCAGGCCCTGCGAGGGTTCGGTGCCAGAGTCATCGTCACAGAGGTCGATCCCATCAACGCTCTGCAGGCGGCTATGGAAGGTATGTTCTTTCTGTGTGTGCGTGTGTGTGTCATTCCCTTCCCTTTAAAAAATACATGCTCTATTTTGGTGACAATATCAAGTTTCAATTAAAAGCGTGATTTTATACACAAGGCTAAAAGCTAGTAAAGTATGAATTTCTATGTTTTAAAATGCTTTTGTGAAAATAAAATTATGGGTATAAAATATGAAATCAATAAAGTGTAACCAATAAATTAATGTAAAAAGTGCTTTGAAGAACAGTAGTAAAGACTGATCATTTTGAAGATTTTAAATGACAAATAATTAGTATTTTGGGGGCTGTACTGTGGGCTTTTAAATTTAAAGAGCATTTTTAATGGCATCAAATAGTTTGAATTTTAAATATATGCCTGACAAAATCTTTGGGATACAAAATATTGTTTCACATCATTTTTATTTATTTATTTTTAAGATAGGGTAAAAATGTTAGATAGTCTTATGTTTTTTTTTTGCTACTTTTTTATTACTTATTACTTTTTATTACAGTTTCACAGATAAAGCTAAATTGCATGTTTGAGCTGTCTCAGATGAAAATATCTTGCTTGACATATCTTAAAACACGTCAGTGTCATTGTTCTGTGTTAAGAGGCACACCTGTAATATTTTCTTTTAAGGCATTTTTGTAAAAATTGCTTAAATATTTTAATTTAACTAGTGCCTAGTCCTGGTTTAAGCTTAGCCCTGCTTGTGAAACCGGGCCTACAGTATAAGTTATAATAGTAATTTCTCTTACACTGTATATATTGCAAAGTTTCTTGCAATTCAGCTTATTAAAATCATTTCTGAATAGGCAGAGAGAAACAAATAGGTATAGATTTGATTTATATTCAGTAAAACAAATGTTATATATACACACACATAAATATTATTCAAATATTTTAAATAGTTGTTTATAATATTTGTATAATTTTTTTAATTATCGTTGATTTTGATATTGTGTATATCATAAGCTACCCTGTTCTCAGTTGGCTAACTTGTACTTGTTTTCTCTAGAAACCCAATTTTTCCAAATATGAGTCAAACAGCCCATTATGAACGAACAGTATTTTTATTTATTTTTTATTTTTTTAAGCTCTATTTCGAAATTTGCTGTAACTACATGCCAGGGAAGTTTCAGAAAAGTTTATTTTTGCGTGTTTGATTGCCTTATATATTGGCTGTTGTTACACAGGCTATGAGGTGACCACCATGGATGAGGCCTGCAAAGAAGGAAACATCTTTGTGACAACCACTGGCTGTGAGGACATTATCCTTGGCAGGTTTGTATAGCATTAATCAAAAATAGACCAACTAACAGATGTTATGCTAGAACGTGTTGTACTGCATTTTGTGTCCCCACAAGAACTGAGAGAATTTTATTTCCGATTTCAATTCCCGGTTTCATGATGATACTTCTAGTTCTTTTAAGCTGGACCAGATGGAAAATATTTCAAGAACGAGTCTTGTAGCAATTTCAGCAGCTTTTTGCCCAATGATGAGGTCACATTTGATTTCAACAGGAAAGTAATAAATCAAAAGATATTTATGGTACGAAAGGTTATTACTCAAACACATTTACTACATCCAGTAACATTAATGTCTTTATTTTACTTTAACCTCTCAGGCTTAGTTTGTCTTTTGGTATAAAAGGCTGCTTTTCATAATCTAATCAAGTGTAAATGTATAAAATCAGAAACGGATATAGGTATAGATTTGATTTATATATTCAGCAGTATAAATATATAAATCAAATTTTATTCCGATATTTCAAATAATTATTTTTAATTGTTGTTTTTGATGTATATCATAAGCCACCCTGTTCTCAATTGGCAAACTTGTTACGGTTTTCTTTAGAAACCCAATTGTGTGTGTGTGCGTATGTATATAAATAGATTTTATTTTTTTATTAGGTTCAAAAATAGCTAAAACAGTTAACTAACACAATAAACTTGATATGACATAATGACATCATTATCACTTGCACCTGCATCAGTAACCTATGGGCTCGCTGCTCAGCATTCAAATACCTGGCAGTATTAGCTGTAGCAGTGAACTTTAGAAACCCTCCACCTTCCCCAGCTCCACCTGTATAGATCTGATATGGGGTGATCATGAAGCAGCAATATTCCTTACACGTTAACAACATCATGTTGTGGATGTATTGACCACAGCAAGTCTCTTGCTCTGCCGCAGCAAAATAGATTTAACATTGTCTTATATATTATCATGCCAATCCCTCTGAGAGTTATCATGACAGAAATATGTGTATAAAAAGTATTAATTTCTCAAAAAGTAGTGTGTTAATATCTGTTTAGAGCCATGGCATTCACACTCCAGCATTCAAACACGGTTTGACATCTTGCTTTAAAAAATTGAGTTGAATTCTCACACTGTACGCCAACTGCATACGAGCATGTCATCCGGCACAGCATGAAAGTTAGTCAACAATGAATCCTTTCAACATGGTGAAGTGGGGCTTGTGTTCGTAACAGACAGGGAGATTCATGTGCGGTGGAAGGACCCCCAGACCTGCGATCAAACACGCACAGCGTGAGATCTGGCCCGAGCCCACTACATTATGGAGTTGCGCGTGCATATGCTCGCTGTTCTGTACTTATCTGACGGTTAGAGGCGGAGGTGAGCGGGCTGGTGGGTTCTGATGGGGTTTGGGCCTCTGTGATAAATGGTCGGGATGAGGACACGCAGGGGCCAGTGGAGCACAGCTGCTGTTTGGTATTATCTACAGATGTGAGAACTGCGTCTTTAGATTCTCTGGAAGTTTTCAGGGCTGATGGGACATAAAGGCTGGCAATCTGCATATGTCTGTCTGGCACCGGTTAAGCAAATGCAGTCCAGAAATGGTTGAGGTGAAATATTTGAACCTACATTTTTGCTTCAGCCTTGATTGCTTGGAAACATAATTGCCCATCTCTCCTCAAAAAGCCGTTTGATTTGAGGCAGCATTCGTTGGCTGAAGAATAAAAGACACAAGACGAGATACTTGTCAAATGTAATATTACAGTGGTTTGTATAAAATGCCGTGGCAGGCATCACAAAGTTATTGAATGTTGTTGTTGATTATTATTCTTGTAGTGGTTTGTTTTGGTTTTTACTTGCTTGTGAACAGCGCTTGGAAATGTTATGTAAGACATGCTAGTAATGTTGCATGTCTTTGTCCTTGACTTTATCAGGTAGTATAAACGTCATGTGTTTTTTTTCTTAGACACTTTGAGCAGATGAAGGATGACTCCATCGTCTGCAACATTGGCCACTTTGACTGTGAGATTGACATGAAGTGGCTCAATGAACATGCAGCAGAGAAAATCAACATCAAACCTCAGGTATGAGATTAATGACTTCATATATATTAGTGTTGAACAGTAATGCATGATTGATTTGTTTTAATCAAGGAACTTTTTACTTTTATTATGGTTTCTTTTTTATTCATAAAGGCCAATTTTCATAAATTGAGATTCTGAAAGCATTTGGATTTATGTATTTTGTTAAGATGGGACAATGTTTGGCCAGGATACAACTAATTGAATATCTGAGGGTGAAAAAATCTAAATATTGAGAAAATCATATTTAAAGTTGTCCAAATGAAACCCCTAGCAATGGATATTGCTAATCAAAAATGACTTTTTATGTATTATAGTAGGACATTTACAAAATATATTCATGGATCATGATCTTTACTTAATTTCCTAATGATTTTTGTCATAAAAAAAGAACATGCAATATACAATAATTGACGATTATTGCTACAAATATACAGTGCTACTGATTTTGTGGTTCAGAGTCACATTTATTATTGATAATGAAATAATATTTAATTATTTTATTATTTAAGGGAAAAGATTACAGTACTTTAATATTTAATGAGCTGACTTTTTAATAGTAGATTAAGGCCCGGTTCCACAAACAGGGCTTAGCTTAAGCCAGGACTAGGCATTAGTTAAATTAAGACATTTAAGCAACTTTAACAAAAATGCCTTTTAAGACAATATTACAGGTGTGCATCTTAACACAGAACAATGACACTGACCTGTTTTAAGATATGTCAGAGCAAGATATCTTCATCTGAGACAGCTCAAACATGCAATTTAGTCTTGGACTAGCTTAAGCCTTGTCTGTGAAACTGGGGGTTAGTGTATTAATTTTAGCTTAATTAATTTTGGGCAGACATCACCAAACAGCCCTGCTTTCTGACCCATGACGGTCAGCTCTAATCTGACTTTGACTGTCCATTCTTTTATACAGGTTGACCGTTATCGCATGAAAAGTGGCCGTCACATCATTGTTTTGGCCGAGGGGCGTCTGGTGAACCTGGGCTGTGCCATGGGTCACCCGAGCTTTGTGATGAGCAACTCATTCACCAACCAGGTCCTTGCCCAGATTGAGCTGTGGACCAACACCAGCAAATACCCTCTGGGTGTTTACTTCCTGCCAAAGAAGGTACAGTAGCTTCATTGCAGATACATGTAGTATTATCCATTTAAAATGCACATTATCAGTTCAAATTGTATGATTAAGCTTACTTAAAAACTTACTTTGCGTGCAAATCGAAGCAGAGAAGCTTAACAGATGATAATCAGAATATATGAGATGTATATGTATTCCTCATATGTGTTTTGTGCATGTGTAGCTGGATGAGGAGGTGGCCGCCGCACACTTGGACAAGCTGGGCGTCAAACTGACTAAACTAACAGAGAAGCAAGCCAAATATTTGGGTCTGCCCCGGGAGGGTCCCTTCAAAGCGGACCACTACCGCTACTAGTAGCTTTGACCAATTGCAGCTTCAGCTGTGGATGAGGACGGACTACACATTGACAGTTGTGCCAGTTACCTTTACGGCTGTAGTAGTGCTTAATCGTGTCTCACTCTCATCACGAGTGCCTGCAAGCTCTCACCAACGCCTTTTTGCATTGATATCAAGTTGTGAACACATTGTCAATGTCTCGTTTGCATTCCCTGTGTTATTGTACGGTTATGTTGAAAAACAACACACAATTCTTCCATTTGGTCAGTTTTTGATGCCCCTCAATAAATGAACGTGCTGGGATGGTTTGGTTTTTCCATGTTTTACTTTGAAGTGTTTCCAGTCCATCAGGTAACCTTAATTGAGCGAGGCTTGCCCGTTTTGGATATACATACTTCTGTAAACCCATTAAAGTAATGACAACTATGGAAAAGAAAAAAAAAGGTATTTCTCTGTTAGCAGGCTGTGAGTTTGAGCGGCCCTGGGTAGCTTTCCTGTTTTATTACATCCACTCATGAAGACCTGATGAAATAAATGTGGTGTTCTACTGTAACTTGTTCAGCTGTTAATCCTTCATTTCAGCACAGCATTTAAAGACTGTGGTTCTTCACTGGTCAGATCGAGAAAAATGAGTACGGTTGAGTTGTTTTGTTACAGACATGAGTGATTGATCAAAGAAATATGAAAATGATCTCACAGAGGTTTGGGGTGGGGCTTTTTTTAGCAACCACTAACCAATGCCATTTTCATCAAAGTAATTTTTGTCAACCGAAATAATGAAAAACTTAAATGAAGGTTAGAAATATTTCCTTGAAACTTGAAGTTCACCTAAAATGATTACTAAAACAATTTCACGAGTTCGTGCTTCCTCAAAGATGGTAAGGACATTTGGCGAGCTGTCAGGGGCTGGCTCAAGTAAAGAGGGCGTGGCTCGTAATCCGGCTCGAACCCTGTATGCCTCCCGAGGAATAGGCGAATGGTGGAGAAGCGGAGGCTGAGGGAAGAAAACTGGCCTATTTATAGTGGAGAAAAGCGACTGGATTCTATGATGGGGGCGGTGCTGAT
Organism: Enteromius thamalakanensis; assembly: GCA_032357475.1. Classification (NCBI taxonomy): domain Eukaryota; kingdom Metazoa; phylum Chordata; class Actinopteri; order Cypriniformes; family Cyprinidae; genus Enteromius; species Enteromius thamalakanensis. Next base: position 19,588,552 of record JAUCMT010000114.1, read on the forward strand.
TGATAACAGCTGATTTGAGCTGAAATTGGTTTATAAACTACATTAAATAGAAAACAAAATATGCATACAAAAAATTCTGAATATTTATAGTTGAAATGATTAAAATTCCAAATCATTATTATAATTGTTTATAAATGACGGAAAATAATACTGGTAGTCATTACAACATAGCAGTGGGGCAGTGGGTTATACATACACAAGCTCACATTTGCTTCAATGAATGTAAACTGAATGAATGTAATGGGCAATAGGACTCCTGTATTCAGCCATTTAGAAAATAAAATGGGATTTGAGTTGAATATGCACTTTTTCCATGTCAGGTTTTTTTTCTTTCATAATTATTGTAATGTCAGAATTATGTGGTTTCTTAAAATGTTATTTCAGGTCATCTTGGCAACTTGAAATCATTCTTGTGGCTATTTAAGAAACTTAAAGGGGCAGTTCACCCAAAAATGACAATACTTGTCAGCAACAGACTATATGACTTTCTTTTTCTCTAGCCGTGTTGTTTGGACCCCACTGACATTTAAAATACCTTGCTTTCTTCCCATAGAGAAATAAAATGACACCAAACAAGAAAATGGTAACAGACCAAGAATTTTAGGGTGAACCAATCATCTCGCATACGCCTGAAATGGCTCTCTGCTGTTCTTGGTGATTGCAATATTTCCGTTTTTGACGCTAAACAGAATGATGCAAATCGATTTCAAGAATCTTTGCAGCATTTGAGTTATTACATTTCCCATAAATAATCGGAATATCACAAGCCAAAACATATGAAATTAAAACTGTTCCACTTGTGTCCTGTAACGATTCCTTGATAAAAACATCATGCTCAGGCATTCACTGACAGACTTGTGACAATGATAACTCCCCGAATGAAAAATGAGGCCTCTATGTGCGGTCGGCAAGACAAAGCGTCTGAGAGGAGCCATGAAAAATAGCTGAACCGCTGTCAGGGCCGAGCCTGAATCCATAAAAACATTGAGTCTCATTGGGTAACTAATGAACACAAACTGGTTTATTCCATAGATAAGCAATGCCTTCGTAATTCAAGCTGCCATGCAAACACATGGCTTCAATCTAATTGGGCCCTTATTAGTTGGAAACTGTAAAATGGTGTAGTTAGTGTTTGTGGGGTAAAGAAATAGTCTGTAGGCCATTAGATGTACCGGACCCCTAAAATGCCTGCAAAGTGTCCCCTGAGAGACATAACAAGGGCCTATCTTTTTCCTCTCCTCCTCTCTCACCCATTGCTTCCTTTCAATGTGAACCAGCTGTGGCGTCTGGAGCCTTTAGTGTCACCCTGTGCATGTGTTTGAATGTGTGTTTTATTACCTGTGTTGGACTGATAATTATTTGAGGTGTTTGGCGCTGGTGTCCGTAGGCTTTGATCTTGCTTTGCATAATCAGTTGTCTCTAAAGCAAGACCTTTAAAGTAGTTGCATAGTAGTTTGTATCAAATCATTTTGGGAAGCTAGTATACTCAGTGGTGTGCCATGCTTTACTTAATTTAAAACTATTTAAACATCATTTTGTTGGTTATCTTTTCCTTTACGCATGCAGATTTTATGACCTCATTAAATGAGAGACTACATGGGATGTAACGTAAATTAAATTGTTTATATTAACAATTTCCCTTGGTAGTCACAGATTGCAACTTAAGTGGACAAAAAAACAAAACTGGTGCTTGTTTAAGTAAAAGTGGTGCTGATAGTAATAATACTAAAACACTCATGGATATGTTAAATCAACTCACCAAAGATGCATGTGTAAAGCATAGGTAATTATGATAATAAGTATTATTAAAAAGTTGTTTTTAACGTTTTTTGGGGGGTAATTTAATCTTACCCCACTTAAATTAAGTCTATCAGTTGCTTTTACATCTTGATTCTGTCATGGCCTACTGTCTTACTGTTTCTATTCAAGGACTTTACAATGGTTTGCTACATACCATATGCAGTAAAATCACTCGCTGGCTGACCTTCGAGAAAATAGGCCTGCACCACATATATATATATAGAAAGTAAAAGAAATATATATAAAATATACAAAATAGGCCAGCACCACATGTGTGTGTGTGTGGGTGTATTTTTCAAATTTCTACAGGGACATTATATAGTATAGAATTATAGATTACAGAATTTCCCATATGTATTTAATTTTCTATCTATATATATAGAGTATATACTTACTTGTACAATACATAATACACATTTATAATTTTGGGAAATTTTGTCCTCCACCACCACAAGCTAAAAAGCTAGCAATTTCATTTCAGAATGCAGTAGACGAATTACACGTTTAATTCTTTATTATATTAATTTACAGTGTAATTTTGTTTTATTTTTACAATGAAAAGCGCGAGATTCCCTGGTAAATTGCATATTGGTCTTGAGTCATTCATTGCTTGAATCAGTAATAATCTTAGACATTGCATCTACAATTTTTAGACGAAATATATACATGAATGTACAGAAACGTACATTTTTAAAATCGACCCAAGAACTATATTTACTCATCTGCTTTCAACAAAAAAATATTCTCCATTTGTTTAAAACTACCATTACAACCAAAGTCTTCACCAAATGATGCATTCTTTTCTTTCTTTCTGTAAAATACTTTTATTAAATAATCTCTCTGTATCTGTCAATTTTATATAACTACATGTTTATATTTATTTATTGTTGGTAGTGTTGGCGGTTTTACTGCAGTAAACGCACAACTATTTGGCGGCAACTGTGGTTGTCATGGAGATTTCCCCTTTTTTGTTTTGTTTGTTTATAGCAGCGCAAGCAGGTTGCAGGTCAGAACCGGATGCTTTAACATTTTTCCATAAAGTGCTTACTCTTTTCATTAACGCGAACATTTAAAAAAATATATACATTTACAATTAATTAAATGTGATTTAGAGTATTTCGGTAATCACCCAGGTGCCTCTTCTCCATTATTCCCGAGCGCTTGAGACGAGCTGTAGGTAATTTATATCTGGCCAGAAATCTCCGATTATATGACGAAGCGCACTGATGCTCGGTTGTCTTAATCCCACGGGGTTTTATAAAGAAGCTTCTAGGACCGTGACAGTCCCATCCTCCCGCTGTCAGCGCAGGCGTGTTCAGCATGTCGGGTAACCCATGCGGCAGTAGCAGACTGTTTTGAACAGGCGGCAGTGGCAGAAGGCGCAATGATCGCAGCACACCGCGTAGGGCGTCTTGCAGCTGCTCCAGAGCGGGACGCAGTTCGGCGGCGGCGGGGGTCTCTTCACGTGGTTGATGAATTTCTGAAACACAAAACAGATAAAGGTATAAGTTCCTATGTGTGACTCTGGACAACAAAACCAGTCATAAGTGTTAATTTTAAAGCTGAATAATTATGATAAAGCTGAATAAATAAGCTTCCCATTGATGTACAATATTTGACCGAGATACATGAAAATATGAAAATCTAGAATCTGTGAGTACAGAAAAAGCTAAATGCTGAGAAAATCATATTTAAAGTTGTCCAAATCAAGATCTTTGCCATGAATATTACTATTCAAAAATTATATACTTTTCCTAAGAAATTTTCTAAATACCTGCATGGTACTATTCTAAGGATTCTTAGCAAAAAAATAATAATTTTGACCCATAAAATGTATTTTTGGCTATTGCTACAGATATACCCCAGCGACTTAAGACTGGTTTTGTGGTCCAGGGTCACATTTGTCATTAAAATGACAACTAATAATGTGTCTGTAAATAAACTTTTTGTTATTAAACGTTAGCTACAAGGAGACGAAAGTGCCAGAGAATAGCCTAGATGTGAAGAAACACAGTAAATATCACGCCATTTACAAGCAATTCTGTCTTATTTGAAAAGTGGGTGAATGTTGATTAATTGTGTAAAATGCTATAAACCTGGCCACAGCAAACCAAAGGAGTGGACCATATTTCCTACTGAACGCAAAACAGATATTTAAAGTTTAATAAACATATTTATCTTTATTTCTCTTAATAGACAGATCAGTAAATAAATATAGTATATTTTTAACCCTGAAGTTCAAGTATTTTTTTAGACTGATTTGTATTATTTTAGTGATTATGCAGCGGATTACATTTTCATGGAGCAAATGTTTTAAAGTGGTAAAGTATTTAATTTTACAAACCTTTTTTGGTTTCTTTTCCATTTTCTTGTTCTTCTTAGGTGTTTTTGAAAGCCCTTTGATAACGGAAAACAAATAAATGAGTAAAACCATAATTTAAGTGTATCGTTTTCAAATGACTAACATAAGTGGAGAATGAAACATTTATATGATGTGAATTACTTAAAATAAATATCACTTCTATAGAAGTTTCTGTTGACCATTTTTGAGCAATTGATTTGCTGTTCATGAATAAAATAGATGTTTCTCTGTAAGACAAAGAAGCCTTACCGACTATGAGCACAGAAGGTGCATCTGTTTGGTTATTTTCTTGTAAGATGTTGGTTGTTTGGTTGAAGCTGTATTGTTCCTCGATAATCATGTGTGTGTGTACCGTAACACAGCATGCTAAACTGAGCAGCACACAGCACAGCAACAATGACGGATTCATATTAGGACTTCACCCTGCACGAGACAATAGTTTCAAACAAAAACAAAAAGCTCCAGATTAAGTAATAATCACACAAAAACACATACGGAATTAGCCATACGCAAAATTGGATGTTCAGTCTACTTTAAAACCTCTAAACAAACAAGCAAAGACAGATGGGGAAAAAAACAATAGACAAAACTAGCCTTTCAAAGGTAAAATTCATTTGAACTGAAGCTCAAATTGTTGTGTAAATGTGCAGAAATTATACGTAAAAGAAACGCGAGCGTAAAAAATATGTTCCTTTTTGCCATCGTACACAAACTACACATACAGAACACATCAATCAGAGCAGTTTAACGGTAGTTAAAATGACAACCTCTAGATTTTACGCAAAACCACTTCTTCAGCAACTGAGACATTTTTTGTCGTACTGTAGGCAAAATAGCACCAAGAAAACAAGAAGGACTGTTCTAAGTTGTATACGAATACCCACAAAACGCATACAAGTTCACAAGCTACAGTTAAAGTTCACAGTATTTCTAGTGGCATTTGATCACAATTCATCATGTCTCACCATGTTCAACCTCCTGTTTCTGACAATCTCGTGTTTTCTTTATATCCTCTTTCAGGGTGCATTCAAAAGCGAAACTACCCATGGTAATCTTCAGGAGTCGGTGTTGGGAGTTTACAAACTGACCTGTCCTGGTGAGTAATGGGCCCCCTGTTTTCCCTTTGTGTAGCTTGCTTGAGATATTCCCTGCTCCCCTGCTGAGACTGAGAGAGAAATGTCAGACAGACTTTTGTAGACGGGAAATTCAGAAAGGGGCGAAATGATACAATTAAGTAGGGGTGGATCCACACGCCCAGACGGGACAGAGGGAGAGAGGCCGATGTAAAAAAAAAAAAAAAAAGGGTGAAGGATAAGTATGCATATGAAGACAGAGCAAGTGTGTGTGTGAAAACATATTCAGGCACTTCATACTTATGAATGAATATCAGAAACATTTTTCTCTGAACCAAAAACAGTAGATATACAGTTTAAATTAAAGCATTTGTCACTTTTTTTGGCTGTCAAACATTAATGGAACATGTTTATATTTAATGTGAACTACCTTAATATAAATCACCAGTTCCACAAAAAGGCTCAGAAGAGCACAGATATTTTGTTATCTGATGCAATGACATTCAGACATGAAGGGGCAGTTTCCCGAACGGGGTTTAAGACTAGTCCTAGATTAAAATAAATGTTAAGAGCTGTCTAAACTGGAAAAGGCTTGAAATACATCATTGCCATTGTTTGTTCTTAAAATGCTCACAGATAATGCATTTTTGTAAGACATGTTTCTAGCCCGGCCTAGTCCTGGCTTAATCTAATTCCTATCCGGGAAACCGCCCCAAAGTGTGCAAATACTTTTTTAGGGACGCTGTGTTTTAGCCAGGGAAAACCCTGAGAGTTATTTTTAGTTTTTGAATAAAAAGGTGGGACTGTGAACAATACTCACCCACACACCAGAGCCTGTTTTTAATTTGTGGCTCAAATGACATGATCAATAATTACACACAGAGAACAACATAAATATATTTCCCGCTCAGGGCAGGTATGATTGCTACAAGATCATAAACAAATTACCAAAAGCACACGCATTTGTTTATATGCATTGGTTGCGTGCATGCTTTTTTGATCCGTTTTATTTCACTCTCAACAATAATTTCGGTACAGTTGCTCAATATCAAGATATCAATATCACTTTAAAGTGATTAGTAAAGTAACGCATTGCTTTTTAACTAATAGGAAAATATATGAGTTCCTTTCTCAAACACTTAACACTGGTTACTTTGTTTTCCCATCTCTCCAGACTAAATGTGAACAGATTCAGTATTTTATTAAATGGATAAAAACTGTGAAATGCAGAATTATTATATGATGCAAACCTGCGATAGTTAAATGTTAAATAGCACAAAATTCTTGGAATGTGTTTATATACTGTGCATTTAATCCTATTTTATTTACTAGTGTTTTTGCTGCTGACTTTTAATGATCTAGACATAATTAAAAATGACTTTAGATGAACATAACATTTGTCTTTCTTTCTTTTTTATTTGCTGAATAAAAGGGTTTCGAACTGCATCCTATTCTTTGTGAAATCCAGAAAGACAGCACAGCTAAAAGGTTTGTTTGAGGCTTATTCTTATCATTTTTGGTGTAAAAGGCATTTACATTCAGCAAAATATTCGTTTTCTGTATTAAAATCAAGCAAGAAAGTCCAGCCCAGATGAGTAATGTAACATAATACATTACTTTCTACAAAAAATAACTAAGCAACAGAAATAGTTACTTATTTAAGGAGTAATGCGATATTGAAAACTGTACTTTTTAAAGTAACTTTCGGCAGACCTGCTAAGGTGCTATTATGTAACGTGAATCAGGTAAAAACATTAGCCTCCCTGCCCCAGTAACAGAGTGTACGTTTTACTTTATTTTCCTGAACAATGGCGCATAAGGCTGTAAAATGGTTGTAAATGCAATTTTATGTTTACTTGAAAGTGGCAAATCAAATCTACAAAATGCGCTTTAAAAAACAGCCTTGTCAGTCGTTATTTTATTTTGGCTGCCCAGTATGGTGATATAACATTCACATATTCAGTGCCAAGCACATTAGGTAATTACATCAATGGTTTACTCATCTAGAGACTTGGACAACAATTGTGAAATTAAAGTCAGGTATGTGGAAAAGCCAACCGAATGAATGTCGAACATTGCTCTCAAGAGATTTGGGAAACCATTGAACTGTCCTGAATGAAGAGATGCCAGAACTGACAGAGTCTGGACAAGTTAGGAAAGAATGTGTTTCTTAGCCACTTTTGTCATTAACACCAGCTTTGTCTTCTGGGCTGCTCCACCTTTAACGCTCCCCCATGAGCATTCACATGGGATGGAGAAAATGTGTCTAAACCAAAGCAGAACCATAAAAGCTGAAGAGAGAAAAAAAAGAAAGTTGAATGTTTTCACCATCTCACACAAATTATCATCTTCATGTTTTGGCTTCTTTAAATTGTAAGCAGAGTGGGCATCGAAAAACCTGTATCTCAATTAATTACATTTACTGAAGAAGAAAACTAACCAAAATAAACGTATTGCTATTTTTGTCTTGTTTAAGAGAATACACTTGACTGTATATTAAGTTTGATACTTTTTTAAATAAAATTTTTGATACTTGAAATAAATCTTGAATTGAAATATAATTAAAAAATATTATATATTATTTCATATATAAATAAATATATTAATTTAGTTTATCTTAATGTAGTAAAATAACCAAAGCTAAAACTGAAATTCAATAAAACTGAAACTGTCTCAATATTATATCCTTATAAAAATATGAAACACTTATTAATCTTTACAATGAAAATGCGCGCTGATCACTGCGCTTCAAATGATTGAGTCACAAACCTTATGTTTTACAGGCTTGGTGCTAAATTAAAGTTATATATGTGGCATTATATATAACTAGAACTAAAGTACGGAGCACATGGTTACAATTCAAGTCTGGTTAAAACAGGCATAGATTTAATATAAACAAATTTTCAGCAAAGGATCTTCTATATGTTAAATGATTTGCTGCATTTATGATCTTTTGCTATATTTTGTATATATAATATAACATAACAGCTTTAAGTTTACAACTAGTGTTTACATTTATAATTTAACCAAACATTGAAAAGGGTGTTAGAGTTAATAATTTCAAAAAGTGCAAAACCTTTCCTCAGGCAGAATTCATTTTGGACACGAAATATGTTTCCGCAGTAATAAAAATTAAAACATAACGTATTGTTGCTTGTCAGGGAAAGTTTTTTTAAATACAGTGTTTAATATTTTAGCATTTCTATGCTTTAGACATGCACTATTTAATACAAAACAAGATATTCTAATACAGAATATGTATATTTCAGTTTTACTTTACTGTAAGACCAGATTCAAACTTTTAATTGTTTTATTTTTTAAACACATAAAAGAGAGCCTAACACATAAAAGAGAGCCTATTTATTCACTATAAACAGAAATGGCCACATCACAGAAAACATATAATTTCAACATATATAGTGGTAAGAACTGACCCCAAATAAACTGATGAGTGATTCTACATGTGTTTCCATTTTCAGCATATAGCTGAAGCTATTATGTCATTTGGTAATACCATGGGTAGAGAAACCTTTGATTTCAACATCTTACGTTTAGTTTCAAAGCCTTATTGTGCTCTTGTTTCAGAAATCACAGAACAGTATGTCTCTAAGATCTGTGGAAACTGCCCGGCATGTGAATAAGTGCCCACAGACTCTTAATAGCAGCGCTGTTCATTATCTGTCAAAATATGTCTACCTGACTTAAAGTTGTGCAGGCTTCACTCTATTCTCCGAAGACTATGACACCGTGTATATTTTCAGCTTCACTGGTGCTAATGCTATACATATAAACCCGAAATGGGCCTGTAATGAAAAAAAGACGTCTTGGCATAGCTTCAGTGTTTTGATTAGTAGTGTGTATATGTTCTTTTTCCGGTCTGAAAACAAGGCTCCGGCTCTGTCAGAGCAAAAGTCACGAAGAGATTTATTACATCAAAAATGCTTTGTTACTTTTAAGGCACTTTTACAGCCCTCGACAGCAATAATGTCAAATTTGTGAAGCGATTAACTGAATGTACCAGCGAGATATGCGTTTCAATGGATGTAACCCTTATGATAAGCTATAAAAAATAACTCAAATTAAGACAGAGAGTGAAAGGAAGAGAAGAAATAAGACATTTTTTTTTACCTTCTGCACATATTGGATTTTCCCATGGTCTTCCCTCCCATGCTCAAAAAGCATGAACTACTTATTTCCTATGCAGGTGTGAATATATTTTCTGTCACTTCACGGCCGTGCTAAGAGTGCAACAGCTCTTTCACTGAAAATCCAGCTGCTCAGAGCAAATGTAGTATGGAGAATGCATACATTAGCAGTGTTCCACCCCTTAAATTATACATACTCTGAAAGCGCTCCTGATCCACTGCCGGCCTCCAGTAGCATGTAATACTGTGATATACTGTATTAAACAGGGGAGACTCTTTATATTCAAACCTGAAACTGCACATCTGAAAACAAACATCAACAAGGACCTTTGTTTTAAAAGCTTTTTAATTTAATGTTTTGAACTAGGTTTTGTTGTTGAATAGAATACTCTTGCAATACTCTGTAAAACATTTGCTGTAGTTATGCAGCTGTTTGCCAGTAACTTACTGTAGATTTAATTTTACTGGCAACCGTTTGTTAAACGAACATTAAACATTAACAAGTCTTTGTCTTTACAGAATAAAACTATAAAATAACAACCTACTGCAAAGCATTCTGGGA
>JAUCMT010000114.1:19598593-19614647 GCA_032357475.1 Enteromius thamalakanensis
GTTTGTATTTATATATACTTAATAAATATACACAGTACATACAAATATATTATGTAAAGAAAAACTTTTATTTTGGAATGCGATTAATCACGATTAATCATTTGAGAGCACTATTTTAATCATTTTCCCCCAAAGCAAGCTGGTCCCCACAATATCAAAAATGCAGGTTTTACTTTCATTATGGTCCCACATGTGCAGTACATATAAATCTATACACATGAAATAAAAGATCCTCATTAAGAAGAAAAATTCTTCAGCAATTTAAAAATTCTTAAAGGCTGTAAACCTCTCATTGCACAAGTGATCTCACGGATCAGGAAACCTTTCACTTCAAAACGGTTTTTAGGAAAGTATACTGTGCTGGATTTGGTAGCTATTTATACTATTTCGGCAAGAAAATAAGTCAATCTGACCATTTACCCCCAGAGCTGTATTTAATCTTACAAGTGGAAAAGTTCAAGTTTACGTTTATTTGCACTATGATCTGAAGAAGTAACACTGTAGTATAGCCTACTGCAAACAACACTTTTATGAAGAAGCAGACCTTGAGGAAGCAGGAAGGGGAGCCAGAAATCCCACTGCAATTTTAAACAGATTACAGGAATAAAAGGGTTTCCAAGCCATTATAAACAATAAAGAAAAAAGCAACAGGTCTGGTTTGTCTCTGGAGGAAGGGTTTGGAAATATTATACAAAACATGAGGGTAAGTAAAATAATGTACACCCCTCTTTAAGCGATGCGATTTAGAAGACACTTTGGGTATTATTTCATTATTTTAAGATTTATTGTATCACATCAGAATCGATCTCCTTTGTTCTTTGTTTATGCAAACGCCCCCAAGGTTTGTTAGCTCAGTAGGTTTTGATTCTTGAGCTCTAATGATCTGATCAAACATGATATGGAGGGGCCAAAGAATTCTGCAATCCCTATCTTATGCATTTTTGTGTCACGATTGTATTAGCTAAATGTGCTAATATTCTAGTACGGGAGTCACTGAGTAACAAACGTTGAAACAAAAACGTCCCTAGTCTGTCCTACGCAGTTATGCAGACCAAAACTACAACAACCATCATGCAATGCGCCTTTTGACGCGCATGCGTACGGAGCACAGCCCGGCCTGTCGCAGGCAACGCGCGTATCGAGGAAGGGTGTTCGTGAAGAATAGTCTATAATAACGTTTATTTCTGCTACCTGCGTTTTCACAACAAGTCGAAACCATGTCAGGAGACGAGGTTAGTAAACGATCGTTGTTTAGGAAGATCATTTGTTAATATGAATTTATTTAAGCAGGCAAAAGAGAAGAACAATCGGGCCTACCAGTAAAGGCTGCGAGGAAACACATGTGCACAGCTCGTCTTTTCTAGATTTTTTTCTGTCATTTGTCAGCAAGTTAGACAGTAAACAATTAACGTTTCTCTACTTTTATAGTAATTTTATTCATAAAACGTTAAAAGTAATTGGAAGCATTTTGTTTAAACATTTAACATGGTAATACCATGATTGTTTGGACATTGCAAATACATTATTTTGAACATTTAACGTTAACGTTACTACGTTTGTTTTGTTATGGTACCTTTTACTGTGATACTAGCGTGTGGTATACTTCTGTGTTTGTTTTTGAAGATGTACATTGGTAATACAGTTTTATTGATACTGATTTGGTCTCTTTAGAAATAGAAATTTCTAGTAATAGAAATAGTTCTTGACGCATATCATGGCGTTACATTGGTCTTCTTGATGAATCATCGAAATATACCATGTATATGACTATGGTGATTATTTATTAAAGCAATACCACACACAAAAGTGCCCAAATGTAGTAAAGTGCCATGATATTCTTTGTGTACTGTATAAATACCATGGTGTAAGTGAAAATACTGTGGTGTTACCATGTCATATTGGTTTAAAGAAGCTTCCACGTTATGTGATTGTAATATGATAACATTTAAACCGTTTTATGATTGATGTAAGAGATGCTGTAAATGAAGGCTAGCCATCTGCTTCATATGAGTGATTAATTCTTGTGCAAACCAAAATTAGGTCCAAATTATCTCCGAGAGCTTTAATAGGTTTATTAGGGTTTGCCTCATTAGTTGACGTTTGCTTGCATGCTGCTTTTTGATCTCATTATAAAACTCATGGTATGGTCTTTCCAGATGATATTTGATCCTACTATGACCAAGAAGAAGAAGAAAAAGAAGAAGCCTTTCATGCTGGAGGAAGATGGTGGAGAGGGAGACGAAGGCCAACAGTTGGAAACGAAAGAGACAGAGTTTGACGGGGCTGAGGAGAAAGAGTTTGATCTTGAAGAAGATGAGGGGAGAAAGAAAGGTAAATCGCATCACAGTTGTGTTCTGCTTTAATGCTGGTGCTTTTTGATTGCCCAGCTGTAGTAATACTGCAAAGAGAACACAAAGCCAGATTATTATGGGTTTTTCTACCTTCCTGGCTAGCACACTGCTGGAGCTTGAGGAAAGACCCCCTCATATGATTGTAAATCACTTTGGGTGTAGAGCAATTCAAAATTAATAAAGCAAATGCTTTAAAAGCGTTCTTAATTAAAATAACAAATTTCCTTTTTTTGTTTTGCACACAATAACTAACAAATTAAACACAACGAAGGGATGTTTTTAACAAAATAAAAACAGCATTCCATCTTTTGTTGCATCCTGATAACAATGCATAGTAATAACAATATGCGCAAATAAAATTACACAATTCCTCAAATCCTTTTTTGAAACAATTAACACAGATTTTTGCAGAAGAGCTGAATGTTCTGAATATTTTCCAGGGCACGAAAATGTAAGGGCCACGTAAAAAATCATACGCATGCACATTTTCTTAACCACAGAGTGCATGATTTTTTACGAAGTGTGTGCACTGCGGCAGAGCGAGTGTATTCAGTTCATTCCTATGAGAGCTGAGCTTTAAGAGCAGCTAGAAGTGCTAGCTGAACAGAACGTCATGATTGCTAGGCAAGCTGTTGTGTTGGTTTTAGGTGTTTACATTATGCTGATTAGGCTTGTGCTGGATTAAGTGCTTAAATCCTAATGTTTACATGTGAAATATATATATATATATATATATATACATACATACATACATATATATATGTTTGGCTTGGTTTAATTTTACATGGGTAATTTTCCAGAAACATCAGATGATCTGGATGACTTAAACTTCTTCAACCAGAAGAAAAAGAAAAAGAAGTCCAAAAAAGAGAAGATTTTTGATGCGGAGCTTGAAGAAGGATTGAAGGTCAGTCGATTGTTTGCACATGTATAGTTGTTTTCATGGCCATAATGGCTTTTCACATCAAAAGATGTTTTGACCACGAAAGCGTTATCCTTTAGTGGCCTTGGACGTCTTTGAAAAAGAAATTGATGTCTGAGCCTACACTTCAGATTCTCTTTGCGTTTGAAGTTTGATCCTGACAGCAGTTGTCGTGCATAGTCTTATACTAAATAAATTGTGCATTTCCAAAAGGAGCTGAAGATCGAAACAGAGCCATCGGAAACACAAGAAGAGGATGACTTAATGCTGCCCATGAAGAAGAAGAAATCAAGAAAAGTCAAAGATTTTCAAGAAGACATGGACAGTCAAAGCAAAGAGGATGGTAAGTGGCTGGTGGTGGGGGTGCATTTCTCTGTAAATAACTAATGTTGGCTAGTTGTCTCATTCTGTGCTGTTTGTGTGAAAGGTGTGGAAGATGAAGATAGTAAAAACACAGATGACATCACATTCAGCACGCAGACGGGCCCTGCCTGGGCAGGATCGGAGAGGGATTACACATATGATGAGGTGAATGGGCACATTTATTATTCAACTTGCAGTGCAGAACATGTGCGCTTGTTTCAGGTGATAACTTGATAAAGGGCCAGAAACTGCTGCCATCTGGTGCATTTGTTGGCAGAACAGCTTTCCTCTGCTAACTTCTCTTTTCTGAATGATTACAGCTGCTGTCAAGATGATATTTTTAAGATGTGAAAGCAATTCACGTTAAGTTCACACAGGTGTAGTTTGTCTCACAAACTGGATGTGTAACGTTTGACAGTCAGAATGTCACAATACTTCTACACAATCTCTTCATTTTAAACTACAGCTTTTGTGTGTGTTCTGTTTTGTTTCATGCATGTGGCAGTTTTTTGCTATTTTATGTTATGTAAGGACAGCCATACAGTATAGGATATATTTTGGATACACTGCATATTTAAAGGAATAGGTTACCAAAAAATTTTAATTTGCTTTTCAATTAAATCTAGAGTTTGCGTCTTCATCAGAACACATTTGGAGAAATTTTCACTTTCTCATCAATCCATGCATCGCTTTGGTCGACAGATTTTCATTTTTGGGGAAACTGTTCCTTTAATTAAATTCTGTAAAAAGGGTTTTATATTTCTGATCCTGTATGAAGCACATAGGTTGAACTAAATTATCATTGGCTGATTGCATCTACTTATTATTTCTTTTTTTTTTTGTAGCTTTTGAATAGAGTTTTTAACATCATGCGGGAAAAAAATCCGGACATGGTGGCGGGAGAGAAGAGAAAGTTTGTGATGAAGCCTCCTCAGGTTGTCAGAGTCGGCACAAAGAAGACCTCCTTCGTAAACTTCACAGACATCTGCAAACTGTAAGTCTTCCCTTGAAATTGTCGAGCTGTTTTATAGAGCTGCAATGAAACTCTACATTGAGTTGACATTGAGGTTGGTTTGCTCTAAAGAACTGGAAAGTTGTGTTTCTGAAAGTTTACTTCTAATTAAACTCGTATTGTGTTGTTGGGCATTTCATATCTGCCAGCAAATAATTTAATATATTGTTTATTTGCACAGGAAATCTTTATTTCGCCTCTTTACCTTAATCAGTTTTATTGTTTTTTCCCAGGTTGCATCGACAACCAAAACATCTTTTGGCTTTTTTGCTGGCTGAGTTGGGCACAAGGTAAGTGTATTTTGTTAACTGTTAGATATGCTTGATAAACGTGGTATGCTGAGCGGTATATATCGAATTATATATTATGCGCATCTCATCAGTAAAGCCATTTTTTTGATTAGCGGTAAATCTCCGTCAGCTGTTTTCAAAAGGAACGCCAGCTGATGAACAGAGCTGTAGATCACTGTGAAGCTCCACCATTGAATCACCCTCGAAACTAATGCATAGCTCATCAGTAATTTACGGCTCTGTTCATAAACTGGTGCTGCATTTAAAAACAGCTGACGGAGATTTAGCGCTAATCAGAGAACCGGCTTTACTGATGAGATGCGCATAATATATCGTACGATAAAAATGGCCCAGCCCTAGTACTATGTAGAAATAGAAATAAGCTGTAGTTTTTGTATCTCTGGCAGACACGCATATCTTTTATTATTAATATTATTGTGAAGTGAGATGAATAGAGGTGAATAGAGGTTTTTCTGGGCCGCTTATACACTGAATTCAAGTGACAGTGCGTTGTTCTTGATCTAAACAGATGATCTAAAAGAGGTAGTGCTTGTGAAAGATAATGCGTCGAAGATGAGCGCTGAAGCTCAATTCGGAACATTCCCTCACGGTAAATGCTTTGTGCATACAGTGAATCTGGCATCGCAGCACACGCTTAAAGTGGCCGCGCTCTCCCGGCTTTTGGCCAAAATCCGCCGACTATCAACATTTCTCAGGCTCCATCGAAACACCACAGCCACTGTCTAAAAGTCAAATAGCAATGTCTTGGCTTGGGAAATCTGATAACTGAAGCTGATAACTGATGTCAGAAGAGAGCAATCCGACAGTGTTTCCCATTGCTCCTCTAAATACTACTTTGGTTTCTAAATTATAATTTCATGTTTATACATTTGTTCAAGAAATGTGTGTTTTCATTGAGAAAGTAAAATTAAAGTTTTAATTGAAATATCTGTTTGTGTTTAATAAAAAAAGTATAACGTGTGAATTAAAATAGAAAATTGAGTATGTAGTGCATCGTCAATGCATCGTGATGCATCGAGATATTGTATTGAACCGAATCGATGACATAATAACCGTAATCGAACCGTGAGACCTGTGTAGGTTCACACCCCTATCAGAAAGTGTTTGATCACTTTATCCTTCTCAAACCATCACGACTTGTCTAAAATAAAACTATAGATATACCCACTACAACAGTTTAAGCCTATAACAATGTTTATATGTAAAAATTGCGCTATAATAATATATGTGGGATATGTTTGTGCGCTGAGCAGGACTCGGAGGCAAAAGTGCATTCACTTTCATTTTTTCAAAAACAAAATAGCCTACGACATAAATTTCTAAATGTCCATCATTACATACATAATTCAGAACTGTAAAGAGTTTACTTTTATTTGTGAATATCTACAAAACATTGTGATTTTATAGGCTAAATTTAAAAAAAAAGTTTTTTTCTTAACCTGCTGCTTTCATTTTTAAGAAATCTGTCATGGAATGTTTAGGGAGACCTAAGATAGAAAAACGGGCTTGTTAAAAAATGTTTCCTCAATGAAATCATGGCGCGGTGGCTTCACTTGTTGAAGCGCGAGCTCTCTCGGCTGTATCCATAACTGCGAGAGAACGTGTGAGCGAGAACGCGCATAGTCTACTCTATTGTAGTTCTAGTTGGTGCAACAGGTGTAAATATTTATCGTAAAGCTGGAGGTTGCAAACTCCAAAGTGCAAAGTTTTTTACATCCAGCATCTAGGAAAAACATGCTTTATGAACAAGAACAAAAAAATAAAAACATTTATTTGCGATGAGAATATTATGCAACTAACTGCAATGAATAAGTCTTAATATATTCCGCGCTCAAGCACTCGTAATACGTTTTTCAAAAAGCACAGGCAGAAGTGGACTATTAGTTATGGAAAAAAATAATAATAATAATGTTTTCTTGGTCTCACCTTTATAGAGAAATGCAATCTGTTTCAATATGTTAGCTAAATCGTGGTAGGTTTAATTTGAAGTGGCAGGTTTCATAGATCAGCTGTTGGCTGTCCAGCATTATTACAGACAGAGAAACTGTCCATCAGTTGATGCGACTGATGGATGGATGAGGAGTCTGAGGGCTCGCGGTTGTCTATGGCAATGCATATATAACAGTCTATGTGTGTATAAATGTCTCGAGGGAAATCAGACATTTAAAATAATTATTAATATTTTTTTTCCCCCAGGAATTCATGTCGCAAAGATGAATATAACAATCTCACTATACGTAACTTAGAAGTCATCTTAATAGATTACGATTATAATTAAGGAGTTTTGTTTTCAATTTGTTTTGTTCATTTAAAGCATTCTATAGATACATTTATCATGTCTTTTCATTTAATTTTTCTACTGTTCAAGAAGTGAAGGCAGAAAATATGAATATTGTGTTAATATTTCACACATATAAGACCCTTTACAGTTCTGAATGATGGATCTTACCTTTATCAGAAAAAAATAACAACGAAGGCTATTTTGTTTCCACTGAAAGAATAAAAGTGATTGCGCTGGTGCCTCAGCAACCCAGTCTCACGGTATTTATTCATGGCAGGAACAAGTTTGTTTCGTTATTTTCTTAATTCCAGCAGTTTTTTAAACTAAGATCCATCCAGTTTAATT
Source organism: Enteromius thamalakanensis (assembly GCA_032357475.1). Classification (NCBI taxonomy): domain Eukaryota; kingdom Metazoa; phylum Chordata; class Actinopteri; order Cypriniformes; family Cyprinidae; genus Enteromius; species Enteromius thamalakanensis. The sequence continues at coordinate 19,606,179 of JAUCMT010000114.1, forward strand.
GCATTAGTTTGCTGGACTTACGGAATTAACGAAATAAACGTGTCCCTGCCACGAATAAATAGATAAGAGACTCCAGAGTGAGCTTCAAGTCTCTGAACCCATGTGGATATGCTATAACACTTTTATTATAGTGAGGTTTAACATTAAAACATTTTTATATGCTTGAATTATTTTAGTATGTGGTGTACATTGATTTTATAGTAGGCAAGTCGTGATGATTTGAAAAGGCATTAGCTTTTCTGCTGCTGGCCGCTTGGTCTTTACTTTTATAAAACAAAAACTTATAGTCTATTTAACAAACAAAACTGCTCCAAACGTTTTTCTAAATTGACTGAATATTCTGAATATTTAGATTAAAATCGGCATAGGCCACCTCGTTTTGTATGCTTCAAGCCAGATAATTTTTCTGGAGAACCCATCAATGCATCAATTTATACATAGTCCGTAAGTTTTAACTTATCATATCCGTCAATATGCACACATAGTTTGGCCGGCGTCTGTTATGCATCGCCATAGACGACCGCGAGCACTCAGACTCCTCATCCATCCATCAGTCCCATCAATTGATGGACAGTTTCTCTGTCTGTAATAATGCCTGACAACCAACAGCTGATATATGAAACCTGCCACTTCAGCCTCATCTGTTTTGTGTTAGTCTCAAATGATTACTGCATAACGTTCTCTGAAGCGTCTGTAAACTAAGCTTCATGTTTTGTGACTCCTCTAATAAAATTAAGATTTCTCTCTTAGTGAAAAAGCTCCAAAAATAATCTTTTTATGATCTTTTCCATGGTTACAGGCTAGAATATGCATCCTACAGTCTGCGTGGACTGTGACAAGTAGCTACATCTCAGTAACGCTGGAAAAACTCGCAATTCTGACTTTTTTTTCTCAGAATTTTTACTTTATAACTCACAATTCTGACTTTATAACTCACAATTGCAACTTTGTATCTCGCAATTCTGACTTAATAACTCGCAATTCTGAGAAAAAAAGTCGCAATAACCTTTTTTTCTTTTTTATACAGTGGCGGAAACGGGCTTTTATATTTATATTTATCAGCTTATACCATGGCTACTTATCAAAGGCATGTTTTTACTATCAAAAAAGTTGTGCATGGCTTTTACAATTAAACATAATACTTTTTCAATACCATAACTTGGATGAATACTTGATTCTTTAGTTTGATTAATGAACGTTGAATTGTTTTAACTAGCCTAAATAAGGCCAAAAAACCTACTCTGAATAGTCCTAAATGAGACTTTTGAGTATTGAGTCTTGTAGGTTAGAGTATCTACTTCAGAATTTTGTGAAAATCATTCCAATTGTGTATTCACAGAAAACAATACATTTATTTACATTTTTAAAGACATGTTTGTGACTGAAAGCCTGTATGCAAGGGAGTGACAATGTCCATTAATATTCAGTGATTCTCACCTGAAGAGACAAGGACCCCCTCCCCTAATAACTCATTAATGTTACAGTGACTTAGAGGCAGGTAAGGAACAATATGAAGAGATTGTGCCCTTCACTAATATTGTTACCCTTGGTAAATCTGAGCACAGGTGGCTTTGAAAATTAATCTGCATTGTTTATCCTTACGATCTTTCGTTTAAAAAATGTACAAAATTCTAACCAATCATTGAGTTAAAACAATTGAAATGGGGAGAAAATAAGTAGTATATTTACATATACGTGGAATGTCAAAAGAGGAATTTACGACCTGATTTACGACCCCTGATTGAATGATTTATTGTTTTATGATGTACAATAAACCGGACACCTGTTTGCACATCCGGACATCTGGACTGTACACCCCACATCCTCTCATAAAATTCACCTCCTGGGAAGTGGTATTTATTGCAGCTGTTGAAAAAAGAAAAAAATGACCAAGTTGTACTTTTACAAAGTTTTTATAACCTGACCAGGACATTTGTTTTGGTTGACGTAATAAGTGTTCAGCCGGTGTCTTTAAATAAAGTCAGAGTCATGCTGTTAAGGTCTGAAAGTTGGTATTCAGTCCCATGATACAATGGCTGCGGCAGCCAAAAACTCCTAAAACTGGTAGAAGAGCGCTTTATATTTCACCAACAAGAGGACCTGTTGAAATGAGAAAGGAAATGGTTTTTGCACCTAGGAAAAAACAAACAGTTAGTCTGACAAAGTTTCGAATACGACGACCCGGGATTTTCAGTTATCCGCTGACCGTAGATATGTGTTTGACAAAGCGATGCGTACTCTGAAGATCTACGCTACAGATGTTGAAGACAATTTTACCTCACCTATTTCTACCAGCCGAATACTGGAGCATACTTTGGCGATGTTAAAGATGTTCCTGGTATCAATGTTCTAGTTTGTTCTACTTTGCTTCCTTTGGAATTAAAGTTTGTGTTTGCTAATGGATTCTCTCTCTGCCTGAGTTCATCGTTATAGTTACTTTTTATTTATTTATTTATTTATTTTCATTAGCAAACACAAACTTTAATTCCAAAGGAAGCAAAGTAGAACAAACTAGAACACTGGAACCAGGAACATCTTTAACATCGCCATTCCACATGTACGACCAGCAAACACAAGAGAAAAGTACACCACTTAAATACACTAAACGAAGTAACAAGGGGAGCATGTGCAGTAGTCATAGAAACAATGGTAACTCTGGAAACACAAGCAAACAACTCGGTGAAGACAGAAGCATGGGGACAAAGCAACACCAACATAAAAGTGCAGAGAAAACACTCATGACAGATATGTTCTTAAGATGGAAAAATGCAGTTTTACAGATACTAGATACATGGGTTTCAAATGAAAGATTGCTATCAAACAGCACACCTAGGTTCCTAACTGATGAACTGACAGAGCAGCCATCAAGTGTTAGACGGTCTTCTAGATTATTACCTGTGGGTTTTTTAGTTACTCATCTGACCACTATTAGTTTGTAGCAGTGAATAAGTATGATTTGAGCCATGCTAAGGCACTTCCGCTAATGCCAACAGAGTTTTCTAGTCTATTCAAGAGAATGTTGTGGTCAATAGTGTCGAACACAGCACTGAGATCCAACAGCACTAATAATGAGGTATAACCACGATCAGATGATAAAAGAAGGTCATTAGTAACTCTAATTAGAGCACTCTCAGTTCTATAATATGATCTAAATCCTGACTGAAAATCCTCACAGATACCATATAATTGTGAGGACACTACTTTTTCTAGTATCTTTGACAAAAAGGGAGATTTGAGATAGATCTGTAATTAGCTAAATCTTTCGGGTCAAGTTGCAGTTTTTTAACGAGAGGCTTAATAACCGCCAGTTTGAAGGCTTTGGGAACATACCCTAATGACAATGAGGAAGTAATAATAGACAAGAGTGGATCTATGACTTCTGGAAGCAGCTCTTTTAATAGTTTAGATGGAATAGAGTCTAACATACATGTTGTTGGCTTAGATGACTTAAGTTAATACAATTCTTCCTCTCCTATGGTAGAGAACAATTGGAATTTTTCCTCGGGGGATATGCATTGCATCTGACTGGATACTGTAGCTGACAGCTGCACATTTTCTATTTTATATCTAATAGTATTAATCTTGGAAATAAAATATTGCATAAAGTGGGGCTGGCGATGTATATCGTACAATATATTATGCGCATCTCATCAGTAAAGCTGAGGTTCTTTGATTAGCGCTAAATCTCCGTCACCTGTGTTTAGAAGGAACGCCAGCTTATACACAGAGCCGGTAGATCACTGACAAGCTGCGCGTTGAGTTTCGCGGGTGATTCAACGCGCAGCTTCTCAGCTATCTATGGCTCTGTTTATAAGCTACGGAGATTTAGCGCTAATCAAAGAACCGGCTTTACTGATGAGATGCGCATAATATATCGTACGATATATATCGCCCAGCCCTAGCATAAAGTCATTACTGCTGTGGTCTTGCGGAAGATCAGTACCTGATGATGCTTTATATTTTGTTAATTTAGTCACTATATTGAATAGATACCCCAGAGAGTTATCTTTGTTTTTCTCTAATAGAGACAAAAAGTAATCCAAACTAGCCCTTTTTAATGCTTTTCTGTAAGTTAGCATATTTTTTTTCTGCCAGGCTAAATGGAACACTTCTAGCTTTGTTTGATAGCACCCACTATCACTATAGGCAGCTCTTGTAGAAGGCTGTTTGTTTTTTTTTTTGTTTTTTTTGGGGGGGGGCCAGACACGGGGTGCCAAGGGGTGCTCCCTCTCAGAGTGAGTAGTTTCTTCCTCAGAGGAAACATCCAAGGAGGGGCTGTTGCACGAGCCAAACCCAAGTCCTGGTGGGCTAAAAGGGGACTACTAACAGGACCTGCTGCTTGTCCTCCCTGACCTTGCACCTCGGGAGTCGATCGTGAAGCCAGTGCTGAAGCGGTCTCATATGGAGCAACCCCAGTGGTGTCACCGCTGTGGCTGCAGCCATATGCCTCAGGAGCCTCTAAAATAATTTCAGTGAACCGCCATCCTGCCTTTGAACGTATTCAAGCAGTCCAGCACCGACTGAGCGTGTTCCTGCATGAGGCACGCTGTTTGTGTGAGTCCAACTCCATTCCGAGAGAAGAGATCCTCTGCACCGGACAGAGTTTGCTCTTCTCCCGGTTGACCCGAAGTCCCAGACTAAGCCAGAGACTGTGCTAGTATCAGCCACTCATCGAGGTAGTTGAAAATGCAAACTCCTTGAACGGAATCAGGGCAGCCCCTGCTACTTTGGTAAACACACAGGGCGACTGGGAGAGCACGAAGGGTAGAACGCGGCTTGGCCTTCGAACGCAAACCTCAGGAACAGCCTGTGTTGCAGAAGGATCGAAACATGAAAGTACGCGTCCATCAGGTCTATTGCAGCAAACCAACCCTGAGGACGGATGCACTTGAAAATGCGTTTCTGCGTCAACATCTTGAATGGGAGCCTGTAAAACGCTTGGTTCAGGACTCGCAGATCCAGGATCATCCGTAACCCACTACCTTTCTTGGGCACCATAAAGTAAGGGCTGTAAAACCCTGTCCTCATATTGGCTGGAGGAACTGCTCTATTGCTCCCTTCGGTAGGAAGGTAGTAATTTCTGCACGCAGGACAGGGGCATTCGCAGCATTTACTGACGTAAACGGATGAACGAATTTGGGAGGACGTCAGGAGTAACTTAACTTATGTAACTAAACTTACACAAACTCTCAGACAGAAAAGAAAGTAAGGAAATAAGTAGCGAGACTAGACTAGTTTTCTTCTAATCGTACGTGAGCAAAGCAAGCAAAATAATATATGGTCAAAATGCAACCACTCACAATAAAAAAAAAGATTCCCGTAACAAGCAGTTGCCTGTCCATGCGGAACAAAAAAATGTGCGTATATTATCAATAGCATAATTTCCAATGGTTAAAAAGTAACATGAAAAAGATGTATCTTATTAGTTGCACTAAGTTGCAATATTTTATTTTTGTGTTTCTTCAGCACACGCACATGAATTCACTAATGGCAGAACATACAGCCAACACATGGATGGAACCAGAAGAGAGAGAACAGAGGAAAGAGGAGAAGTATGAATTTTTTTTTTCTTGTTCAGCCTTCATTAAAATAACATGGTTCTAAAATTTAGTTTAAAAAGTATTGCCAAAATATGCTGATATTTATTTGTATCCATATGAGTGTCTGTGTTGACAGAAATTGGTCTGTTTCTGAATAGTGGCCGGTGCAAAGACCTGTTTGTGTTTTCTCACACTCCACAGAGTGTTATCTCTTACTAGTGAGAAAATGGGAAGACCTGAGAAAGCATTTGTTCTTGCTTTGGTGACATGCAAACCTAATAATTTTTTTTTTAATAGTTTTTTTGCTGTAAAAGAAAACATTTGAAAAATTGCATTCAATAGTACATATCTTGTGAATAAAGCTGGTTCTGTAATAAGCTGTTAATCTCAATATACAATAGCGAGCAAGTACTACACGATTCCAGTCAGAATGGAAGTTACTTAATAGTAATTACTTGTAAAAACAATATCACACTTGACTTGACTTATAACCCAAAGGCTACGGGTTCGTGTCCCAGGTCCAGCAGGGATTGTGGGTGGGGGGAGTAAATACCCAGCTCTCTCTCCACCTTCAATACCACGACTGAGGTAAGACCCTTGAGCAAGGCACCGTTCCTCCAACTGCTCCCTGGGCGCCACAGCAATAGCTGCCCACTGCTCCGGGTGTGTGTTCACAGTGTGTGGGTGTGTGATTGTTCAGTTCTCACTGCTGTGTGTGTGCACTTGTATGAGTTAAACGCAGATCACAAATTACTAGTATGGGAAACCATACCTGGCCACATATCACATCGTTTACTTTCCTTTTTTTTCTCTTTTTTTTCCTTTCCTTTCCTTTCCTTTCCTTTCCTTTCCTTTCCTTTCCTTTCCTTTCTTTTCTTTTCCTTTCCTTTCCTTTCCTTTCCTGTGCTTTCCTTTCCTGTTCTGTCTTGTAGGAAATATTGAGGGAGTTAAGTTGTATATTACAAACTCTCAGCAAAGCAACAGGAGCAATTGAGCCATAGAAATAATCATGAAATCAAACATTTTCTGGTAAATGGTTAATAAATTTGAAAAAAACATTTAGGAGGTGGAGAATGTTAAGTTAAGGGGTCGAGACCCGCTATCAGCCAGGGAAGGAACAAACGCAACTATTTAGAAAGACTGCACCTTCTTTTAAGAACCAAAATATGTTTTGTTGTCTGTTTGGAAGTACAGACATTCGTTGCATTGATAGCCGTGGAGTGGTGCTGGATGAAAAAGTTCCCAACCTCACTAGACTGCCTGTCTGTCAGGAAGTTTCTGATCCACTGACACATGGAGGTTGGCATTGAGAGCAGAGTTATTTTGGGCTGGATAAGTAATGGGATGAAACCGAATCGTCACATAAGACCCTGGTCTGTCTAGATGTTGCAGAACGTAATGTAGTCCCATACTGACTGCATCACAGACATGTTTGCTCTGTTGGCAGAGTATGGGCCTGGTGCCTTTCTTCTCTTCTTCTTTCTGAAGACCTGGCACACATCATCTTCACTGATCAGTATTGTAGGTGTTGAGAGGGTGGTTACAGGAGGTATGAATGGTGTTTTCTCAAACATGCAATAAAACTAGTTCAGATCGTCTGTCAGTTATTGATTCTCCACAGTCAGGGCCGGCCCGTGACATAGGCAGTAGAGGCAAATGCTAAGGGTGCCGTACATCTAGAGGGCTCCAGAAATAGAGGAAGAAAAAAAGTGTCACTTCCGCTCAAAACTCACATTAGTTTAATTGCATAGCCAAGCCTATTAAGTAGTAGTAGCAATAATAATAATAATACTAATGTAGCCTACTTGCCTTCAAAAAAAAATAAGCCCACATTAATTTAAATGCATAGACTGGTTTTGTGATTCAGGGTGACATATAATAACGGATTCTGGTCTCTTTTTTTTCAGGGTGGATTCTCCATGTTTATTCAGCTGATTCCAATTGTTGTGCTGATCTTGGTCTCAGTCTTCAGCCAGCTACTGGTGTCCACACCACCTTATAGCCTGTACTCCAGACCGTATGTCAAAATACCTTATTAATGTCTCTCACAGCCATACAGTCTACACTTTAAATCATGTGTAATAATGCCTTATGCTACTATATATGCCTAACAACTTGCATGAATTTATGTTTAACCTTAAATTATAATGTAAGTAATGTTTATGGTATCCATTTGCCTGTATGCACTCCTGACAATGTATAAACATACTCGTGGTAACATGGCAGATGGTGTCCTTGAGATCTCCTGAATGAGGGTATCAGTGAGACCCTGGACAGTCTGTGTTGCTACTTAGTGGCTTCAGGGCCCACAGCAACAGCATATTGCAGACTTTATTCCAGTGCCTAACAGCAGTAAGGGTGCTGTTGGCTAGCATGTAGAACTCATAGGACATTTCTCCCCAGACCACCCGTAACCCATACAAGTCATAATGAATCATGTTGCAGGCAGCTAAATATTCGTTTACACTTTATTTTGATAATCCACTTTAGACATTTAACTAAGTAACTTTGTAACTACATGTCAAATAATTCTCATTAATTTGCAACTACGTGTCTACCAGTGATGCGCGGGTTGACCCGAAATTAGCGGGTGCCAGCAGTCATCCGCGGTCACCCACGGTTACGAGTCATTCAAAAATATTTTTAATGATATTCGGGTTGCGGTTGGTCGGGTCGTTTGAAATAAAGATGGCAATTAAACCTTTGTAATTTATATAGTACTAGACACAACTTTCTATGAAATACGTAGGCCTACACTTTATTGGTTACATTACTGGTGCGAAGATGACGCACAAGCAGAGGTGGACGAAGTACACAAATCAAGTACTTGAGTAAAAGTACAGATCCATAAAATGAAATATTACTCCAGTAAAAGTAAAAGTACTCCTTTTTTAATTTTACTTGAGTGAAAGTACAAAAGTACTCTGGT
>JAUCMT010000114.1:19614747-19625082 GCA_032357475.1 Enteromius thamalakanensis
TTAAAAACAGCTGACGGAGATTTAGCGCTAATCAGAGAACCGGCTTTACTGATGAGATGCGCATAATATATCGTACGCTTCTCTAGTGAGCAGTTAACACTGCATGGCAAGTAGCTAGTTTTCGACTAGTAAAAGATTTCTACCTCTAGCAATTTTATGAAAGGTGATCTATTGAACTGATATTTCATGCATCAAAGATAATATGAATTATTGCAATAATGCAAATGCTTGTTTTGAAATGTTATTAATTAAAATGTTGTAAGTCCTGTATTATAAACATGTCTTACTAGTTGCTGATGAAGAAATACTTCACAGTCTTCTGGCCATATGTCATTTTTAGGTGAACTATTATTTATTTTTATGGGGTGCACCACTCCACCAATGGTTGTTTTCTTTCATCGGTTTATCATTAACCTTGCAAAATATGGTCTGGCAGGCTCTGGGTTTATTTTTCCTGTGTCTCTGTGTGAATGAAACCCTCCACCAGAACACATCATTTGCACGTTTAGCTGGAGGTGTTCCACAAACCTGAATGTGTTGAGAAAGGCATTGCTGCTCATGAGGGAGCGACTGACCCCGTGATGCTTTCAGAAGGCATTATTAAAAGATACGCAGGCTGATTTCAGTGCCACGCACTCATTCCAGCACCTCACTGTGTTTACCCGCATGTATCTCAGAAGACGCATGAAAGGAAACCCGTCGATTTTGCCTTCTGGATATTTACAGATTATTTAGGTTTGTGAAAGAGATCAGTCTCATATATGCATAGAATTCTTCTTTGTCTGACTAGAAACAGGAACTTTGCGATTAGGATAAAATACAGAAATGAAGTAGAGGTGTAATTTTTCTTTATTTTATATTTGGAGATGCACTAACCACTGTTTGACTTTCCAGCGGATCCATAGACGGAAACAATCAGCTCGTCATCAAAGGCAGATTCCAGCAGAAACAGATAGAGAATGTCTTAAGAAGATATATAAGTGAGTGTTTATTTAACTGATGAATTATAAAAAAACATATGTTTGTAAACACATTATGAATGCTTTATATATATGTTTATGCAAATTTTAAGGATGTAAATGGTTCACTGAAATATATATATATATATATGCTAAAATAATAACTTATTACAAAACAATATTTGTGTATCATACTATGCATTATACATCATTTATAAATGTGTGTGTGTGTATATATATATATATAATGGGTCAAAGACTTTGTCTGCATCAAAATAAATTTACAAAAGTGATTTTATCTCTATACAAAGCACATTAAATGTAAAAGTAAAGTAACTACCTGAAGGTTTAAAATAAGTTTTTGGAGAATAAAGTGTCAACATTTAGTTGAAATAATGTTACGTTGTCATTCAGTGTAACAACATTGTGAAATTTAAACAACATGCTTATTCATTTAAAGTATATAAAAGAATAATTATGAATATACAATGTTGTTTTTAAATGAGTAAAAAAAACTCAAAACGTAGGATAGTGGTACATTTAAAAAATGTAAAATTACAACTAATTAGAATTTGGGGTGAAATTAATTCATATTTTGTCACAAATTGATTTTTGTTGTAAATGTGCCTGAAACAATTCTTACACTAAATGACATTTTTGAGAGTCAATTTAGTAAATCAGGGAAATATGTAAAATGAATTCAAACTTTAACATTTATTATAATTTTTTTAACAGTAACAATTTAAAGCAGTGTTATACTGGATTTTATGGTTAAACCCTTTTTTGTCTTTGACCCATATATACATGCACGCACACATATATTGCTTATTGTTAAACATTGTTAAATAAAATAAAAAAGGTGTAAGTCATATATGATTTACTGCCAGAATTCCAATATGCATCCCAGGCCTACTTTATTAATATTGCATTGTTACTTATATGCATATGCATGCAAACAAACCTGGACTAAGCAGTGTGTTTTGTTGCAGAGGAGTACGTGACGTGCCACACGTGTCGATCTCCTGACACTATCTTGCAGAAGGACACACGTCTGTATTTCCTGCAGTGTGAGACGTGTCACTCCCGCTGCTCCGTCGCCAGCATCAAGACCGGATTCCAGGCCGTGACCGGCAAGAGAGCGCAGATGCGTGCCAAAGCCAACTAAGGCCTGCCCGTCCTCCATCACACACCTTACACCTGCCCTCCACCACCAAACTCAACAAATCCACTCTTGCAGCTTACTGCCCCGTCTGTTCAGGAAGTCTGAGTTCTCAGCCAATTCAAATGCATCATCTCATTTCCTTCGGCTCCTCGGAGCTCTGAAATGGCCTGTGCACAGGAAGAGTGTTGATTTGTTCGGTCTGGCCGTGGAGCAGAGAGGGCGCAGAGCCTGGAAGATTTTATGAATGAACTGTTGGTGAAATTTGTTGTTGCTGTATTACCTTCAGAAAAACTATTGAAATAAATGCATACCAGCTGGGCAAACATGTGCAGTGTATGTTTCTGGGAAGACATATTGCTTTGCGTTTAGAGATTTTGAAAGTAATTAAGAAATTAGCCTGATAATTAGCTTGAAATGAACTCTATTGTTAGAGTATTGTATATATATAATATGAAAAATGCAATAATTATTATTATTAAAATTCATTGTTGCAAATACAATTATATTTCTGCCCTCCATATTATACAAAAATCTCAATCACTTAGTTTTCTTAAGAGGCGTTTTAAGTTTTATTTTTAAGTGTATTTTAAAAAAGTAAAACTTCATTATACTTCATATTATACAATTATTTTTGTCATCTAAAAATATTTTAAAATATTAATTGCATGCCAATTATATTGTTAAATGGTTTTTGTTTTTTTTCTTGAATTTTTCCTTTTTTCCTCTGTACATTTTTTCCCTGTTTTTCCTCAGTATTCCTCCCAGAAAGGCATTCAATTAGTTTCCTCTAGTTATTTGAAAACAAATTGCAGCAACATTAATAAAGGCTATTATGGGTGTTTTATACTTAAAGTGAAATTACCCAGAACTGATGATTGCCCTTTTAAAAAGGGGAGGGGGACTCAAAGTGCATTGGTCCGAATGAATCCAGTCTTTGCCTGTTTAAGCTCCATAGAGCCTTAAAATCCCACTGACATAAATCCAGGAATGTTATTCTGACACCCAGCATTCCAGTATATTCCTATACATATGTTTCTCTGCTCAAACATCCCCAGCGCCGTGGGCCTCTTTCTGTAAACCAACACTTGTTTATGTGACTGCTCAAAGTATGACATCTAAATGAGTTTGATGTGTCAATCTGTCAAAACATATTTTTATTTAAAGTAAATACGAAACACGACCCTCGTCAGTACGCACACAATGCGAACAGATCTATACTTTGCACGGCATCAAGCATATTGAAGGTTGGGGTATAAAGGGCTTTTCTCTTATTCTGGACCGTCCTATAATGCACGTTCTAGCATATGTTGCCGTACCTGGCTATTTTTCAGTGTTTTTCGTGTTAAAGTAGTTCCACATGCATTTGCTTTTTGGCCGTGATTAAAGGCTTTATCAGCTCCAGGGACTACAAGGAGAGCCATAGCAGCACATTCTGGTTAACATCCTACATCACTCACTTATAAGGTGACACATGGATGAATAATGAGCAGGGTTTCTTGACTGACCCGGACATGGCTGTCTCTGCTGCATGGGAGGAAACGCGTTGGAAGTGCTATAAAAATAACATTCGTCTGACTGCTATGCACAAAGCTGAACTTGATGCTTAACTTGTAAAGCCAAAATATTTTAGCCGAATTTAGATGTTTATTGTTTGCCAAATGTTTGAGTTTTGACGCTTAGCGCATCCTAACAAATCCTAAATGTATCGATGTCATTATCATATCTTACAGCTCGAAAGTCAGATAACATAAATTACATGCAAAATCAGCATCCCAACCACATATATCCTTAATTCATTCGTTATGCAAGTCGAATCAACAGCCATAATAATAGGCCTTGTCTTAAATGGACAGTTCACCCAAAAATCATTTTCTAAACCCCAAAAAGTTAGAATTTTTGAAACTTAAAAATTTTGTATCTCACAATTCTATTATTTTACACATTTGAATTATAATATAAAGTTCATATAAACTCATTTCGGAAAAGGAATATTTGTCACCTTTTTTAACAAATATTTTTAAATTTTATGGACTTTAAATTTAGGAATAGTTTTAACGTTCTATTTTTATGCCCCATTTGTTAGATTTTTCATCACATTTTTTCTTTCGTTTTAGACTTTTTCCTTGCAATTGCACACATGATGTGAAAAGTCAAAAAAAAAAAAAGAAAACCATCTCAAAATTCAGACTTTTTCAGAATTTATTTCACATCTTGCTTTTGTCATTTGTTTCTATTAAGTGAACGAAAAAAGTCAGCATTGTGAGATCAAAAAAGTGAGAAAAGGTTTAGAAAAAAGAATTGTGAGATAAAAAGTTGCAATCTTTTTGTTATTATTTTTATTATATTCGAATATTTTTTAGCTGTGGTGGTTTTCACAAGTTCGAAGTCATACATCTTCATTTTAACCAGAAAGTCCAATTATGACTATCAATTTAATGAAAAGTAAAGAGGAAACGTATGCATGGATGGTTCCATCCAGACCTCTTAAAGTAACTGCTGCTTCAATCCTCCTAAAGACAAATATAACAGAGGTGGAATAAATCTCGTCTTAAAGGTAAAGACTGAATTAGACAGGGTGCGGAGAATTAAGTATTAGCATTCCTAGCGGCCAACATTTAAACACACGGAGAAAGACATCTCACAAGTCAATCATAGTTTATTTACATCTGTAAATATCTCTTGCAGTTTTGAAAGTGCAAGCAGAAGAAATATGCACATGTAATTAAAAATAGCCAACCTTTCTAATTCTGACTGGCATATAAATAAAATGAAAAACATTTTTCCAAAAGCACAAACAGACATGAAAGAAGGAAAGGACGGAAATAATGTGAGGCTATTTACATATGAGGCGCCCAAATGTGTAGAAAACTGCTTGTTAGTAATGTTTTGTGGGGAGCATGAATGCAGAATGTCTGAAATTGATCCCCATCTGTTGTCGCGTGTGTGATGCTGATGCTCTCGGGAACTCTGGCCCTTTTTGTAATGGATTCCTGGTTTCTCCCTCCCGCCAAACAGCTAGTTTAGCTGTCTGTCTCATTGACAGCTGATGCTGGAGTTTGACAGCGCCTGTTGGTTTCCGTGTCTTCCCGCTGAGTCTGTGGTATTAAAAAAAGTTTCCAGTCGACAGTGTTTTCCAACTCCCTGCTGTAATAAATACAAAAAAGGAAGACGGGCATTAAGATGTGATAGTGGAGAAAAAATAGACGCGCAAAGGAGGGGGGCTGAAATGAAAAGAGCTCGCTGGATCTCCTTCAATACTCGCATGTGGTTTTATTCTTCCCCAACTGCCTTTAAAGCTAAAACTCAATATAAAGTATGCTTTGTCAAAAAATTCAAGGACAGTTAATATAGGAAACATCCAAACACTGCAAGAAATCAATATATCTCAGTAAATTCACAGAAACTACAACTCACATGGACTAAATGGCCTTTAAAAAGTCTCTGGTATCTTTCAACCTTTATTGCACCAATTATCACTCAGAGAGACCCAAATCGATGCAGATTTTCTAAACGAGGAACATAACTTCTCTATGGTCCAGAACGAGAGTGTTATCTGACTCTTAAGATGTAGTAGTCTCCTTATGCATTCACTGAACCACAAAGCTATGTGGATCAATCTCACAAACCCTGTCAAGTACTATATATATATATTAAGAGTGCCTTGCAAAAGTATTCATACCCCTTCACCTTTTTTATGTTGCTGCTTTATGTTAAAATGCTTTATATTATGTTTTTTATCTACTACATATAATCCATCATAATGGTAAAGCAAAAAAAACAAACTATTAAACAGTTTTTTTACATCTTTGCAAATAAATGAAAAAAAAAAACCCATAAATATTAATATAAAGACATAAGTATTTCTACCTTTATCTGGGACAGTTTAAATTGTGCTTGAGCATTAATATCGCTTGTAGATGTTACTAAACTTCTAGTGAAGCTAACCTGTGGAAAATTCAGCTGAATGGGTATGATTTATAAAGTCTTAATAAAAAGTCAAACAGCTGAAAATGCTTATCAGAGCAAAAACCAAGCCCTGAGGTCAAAAGAGATGCATGTAGAGCTCAGAAACAGGTTTGCACTAAGCCACGCATCTGGGGAAAAGTAAAAAAAAAAACTGCTTTATTGAAGGGTCACAGAAGCATGTTTGTTATCCTCTGTTCTTAATGGAAGAAGTTTGAACGAAGAAATCTGCAGAAGGAAAAACCTCACTGCAACACTTTATCAGTCTGTGCTTTATATGGTGGTGTGGCCAGACTTAATCCTCTCCCCAGTGAAGACACATGAAAACACACTTTAAATTTGCACAAAAGCACCTAAAGGAAGAAACAAAAATGTCCGCAACTCTAAGCATCATGTTTGAAGGAAACCAGGGGCCTCATTTATAAAACTTTCTAACGCACTGATTTGATCTTAGAGTGTTCATACGATCAAATCCACATCAAAATACAGATTTATAAAAAACGTCTTTGACGTGGAAAAGTATTTATCTCCACGTCAGATTCCAGATGGCGTATGACCGTTTCCTTGTGGTAATGCCTGGTATTGCAGATAGTTCAACGCACGGCCAAGGAATTTCAGATAAAAAAGACAATCTTGCCTCTTTCACTGAAATATGATTACGATTTGGCAGATATGAGCATAATCACCCTTCCAATACTGTAAACCTATTTTTAAAAATGTTTTATCATCATGTTAATCAATTACAGAATTACAATCAAATCAATAGGCTACAGTACTTCCCCGCATCTGTAGCTCCATCAACAAAACGTAAATTGCAGCCTCACTATAATTTGATTTCTTTCTTGCCATTGAGTTTTTGCTTTAGGAATGAGCTAATTTTTTATGTTAATTAATTAAGCAGGTACGCTTCGACGGCGGAACATTCAGCTGCACACAATCTTCCACGATCTTTTGTGATTTATATCCGAATGACTGGTGTACGCATGGATTTCGTTCGTACGTTCGTTTTCTCTGAATCGCTCTTACGATCATATCAGAAAAGTTATTTGATAAATTCAAGGATGGTTTCTACGCAAGTCTTTATAAATGAGGCCCCAGGTCTTTTTAGTAGATTTTAGATGCTAAAGGCTAAACCATTTCTCATACTGATATCCTGTAAATAGCATTGACAAAGTTGGAATAGCATTTTTATGTAGTTTTTTTGTTGGTTTTTGAAGCAGTGTGATCAAAAACTTGAAATAATTATTCTCTAAATATCTATTAAATCTTCAATGATGCCTTGTCTGCATGTTTAATGTGTAGAAGTATGAAAGCATCTTGCTGTAAGACAATAGACACAATTACTATTAATCAAATAAACGTATTATATGTTATACTTGAGTATGTTAAAAAACAGATTCAAATAATCTAAAGAAAAAAATGAATGTAAATAGATTTTTTGTTGTTGTTGTTGTTGTTGTTTTCCCTCTATTTATTCAGAATTCAATGTGCATTCGTAAAAGTGTGCCTGTATCTGTTCTTCAATTTGGCTCATTCAATGAGAATCCAGAGCAGAGCTATCAAGCAGCAGCTATATGGAATCTAACGCCTTCAGCGACTGACGTCTCGCACGCAGTAGAGTTTAGGAACAGCGGGCCAAGCGGACCATGAAGATGCCATACATCTCTGTGTCAAACCCTCAAGCTGCTGAAGGCCTTGGGGAGGATGGATATTTCCGTGTGACGTGCAAGAGAGCGCTCATGTGCACAGTCACCAAGACTCCCGGCACGAATGGAGACACACAGCCAGTCAACAATAAACATGGGTGTACTGGGAAATGACGGCGAGCGACATCCATACCAGACGGACAGGACGCACCTTTCTAGACTTTCTGAGAGAGATGGACTGTGGACTAATGATTAATGACATTTGGATTATTATTCAACTTCAGAGATGTCCCACCCCCTCAACACACTCCAGATGCATAAGGAGAGATGAGGTGAAGATGATTTAACCCGTGTTCTCTGGGATTTTGCTGAATATGATGGATGATGTGGAAGATGCTCAGGGAGAGAGAAATGCATAAATCATACTTTGGCAATGGGTTTGACGCCGTTGATTTATTCGTTTCAGAATGAGTGCCATTAGGGGAGGAATTTGTCACCTTTTATCTTTAAAGGGATAGTTCACCTGAAAATGACAATTTCATCATCATACATTCACACTGTATGACCTTTCTTCTGTGAAACGCCACAAGAGAAGTTCTTCAGAATCTTTCATCTATACAGTGTGAGTGGATGGGAAGACAGAAAGTCATGATTCAAAAAGGGCAAAATAGCATCATAAAAGTAGTCCTTATGACTCACACACTACATTCCAAGTTTCTTGTATACTTTTGTGAGGAACAGATCATTTAAATCACTGTTCACGCAATATCTTGCCTGTAGAATGTAGTCACCATTCCTTTCATTAAAAGTACAAAAAATCGTATAAATGTCCTATACATATAATTATTAATAATAAATAAACTATGAATAAATAAATGGGGTTCAAAAGACTTTTTTTATATTTTTATTTGAGCATTTGGTTTCAAAGATCATCTTTCTCCATTCAAAATTAGCCATATTTGATATTATATTAATAACATAAAATATTTTTATATTATTGAATTATGTTAGTGAATTATTACATATATACGAACATTATTAATATATTTAATAATATTAATTATATTGATAATATTAATCATTTTACTAAATTCTAAAAATATGTATTTTTAAATACTTTTTTTTATTTGTTTATGTATCTATTTTTAGTTGATAATTGCAAGTGATATTTTAATTATATTTTAAAATGTAATTTATATGTTAACATTTTTCATTCATTCATTCACTTACATTAATTTATATTTCAAGCTTCTGTGGTTTTATGAGCAAAACATGGGAGATGTCAAATCGTCTACTGAGGATCTTGCCCTTGAGATAAATGGGAAGGCTAACGTTAATCCAGCTATTATAAATTTCATTGTTTGTCTTTTTGTCCATGTGGTTTGTCAGTGCCAATGTGTTTTGAGGATGTTCTAAACTATTTACTGAAAAACAAGACTATGAGCAATTACACCAAAATGCTTAAAAGCAGTCTTTTTTTTTTCAGTGTGAATAATGGATATAAATACACTTTTACTCACACATCACAAACAGCGAAGGCAGCTGATACTTCACAGATTTAGTAAGCCATTTACAACTGACAAAACATTGACCAGTCAATTACTTTTTTAGAAAGTAATCTACTAGTAAAAAAGACTATTTGTGCAAGCCCTTTCACACACAACCACACACACACACACACACACACACACACACACCATAATACCAATTAGCAGGTTCTCTAGCTGCAGAATATGTGTGGGACTGGGTGCAGAAGAGGTGTTTTGCTGATGTTTGAAATCTAGAGAAGTTGAAAGGAGGGAGGCACAAGCTCACAATTAAAAATAGACACAATAACGTCATCTTTGTCTGCTCCCTTGCTTTCAGTAAACCCAAACGCACATGAAGATGTTAGAGATGAGCAAGCCATATTTGGTCACTATTGTCCTTATCTTAATTCAAGTATAAAGATAGAGTCTGAGGGATTCAATATGAAACTGAATTACAGCTGATTTCGGTGAGAAGAAAAGTGCACATGTGTGCACGAGTATGTGTGAGTGTGCTGTAGCACCTGAAGGTGTGTTGACCCTCTGAGGCTAATTAAAGCGTGGAAACTACGGGAACTCCTATGGCTTCCAGAGAGCAGCTGGCATGAGCAACGAGGTGCACAAAGGAGATGCAAGGGGTTTAAAAGGAGGCAGACTCATAGGGATGTATTAAACAAACATGCATGTACATGCCAACAGGAAAAGGGCACTGTACAGTGCAGAGCAGTAAACCAGGGGATTGTAGGTGCTCACCTCACATATGCAGGTTGTGGGATCACAGGATTGGAAAGGGATGGAGTCAGGGGGGATAAAGGCTGTTTTATAATGAACCAGTGTGCATTTTGGCTGAGAATAATTTTTCATATTCTATATAGGCCTGTCATTTGTCTAAATAAATTAACCTTTAAAATGAAACACCAAAAAATATATCTGTCATTTTAAATGAGGCATTTAGAGGTGGATTTAGGCATTATAATATTATAATGTGCAGTATGAAAAATGGAGTTTAAGATTTGTTAAAGATTGCATTTAACTTCAGCTAGGCCTATGTTTCATATAAATATATATAGGATGGAAAA
>JAUCMT010000114.1:19638278-19652745 GCA_032357475.1 Enteromius thamalakanensis
CAATATTATATATATATATATATATATATATACACACACACACACATATATTATAACAATAAGCAATATTAATTGTGTGTGTATATATATATATATATACTTTTTTGTAATTCTATGCAAAAATACTAAGAAATATAATAGAATAGCTGGGGTTTTAAAGGTGCAGATTTTGCCCTTGAGCAAACATTACCCTATGAATCATCCTGAACATGGACACGCCCTGACCTATATATCATCTAATTAATGAATAAGTGATCAAAGCTCTCCTGACACCAGAACAGCACATCTGATGTACGCCATTTCTCACAGGCAAGACCAGCTACACCCTACGCAGTAAAATCAGACAGAAGTGTAATTAGCACACTGATCAAAGTCTTAATGACAGGCCCGAAGAAAGAACAATCACACATGAGATTGCCTTAGTATATCAGTTATTTATTTTCGAATTCAACTGTGCGGAAACTGAGACTTTTCTTAAAGGAATAGTTCAATTTTATGTCATTATTATTTAGCTTTTGAGCACAAATGAAGTTTGGTTGCCAATGAATAATTGAATGGAAATTGGAAATACAACAGGATGGTAGCCTCTGACTTTAAAATTCATTGTATTTTTTTCACTTTATGGAAGTCAATTGCCATCAAATGTTTGGTCACCAAAACTATTCAAAATCTTGTTTTGTTTTGGGTTTTTTTCCAGTAGAAGAATGAAACTTTAATCAAAGTGAAATTTAAAAAATAAATAAGGATGCACCACTTTGGACATTTTTGTCAGATATAAATGTCTCTTCTAGACTGTAAATAGGATTTAACTGAGAAGAAAGTTCCAGTTTATGTCATTATTTACTCACTCTCAAGTTACTCTAAATCTGTATAAGCTACTTTCCTCTTTTGAGTTTAAATAAAGATACTTTGAAATACATTAGTAACCAAGCTGCTGACGGTAGCCACAGTACTACGGAAGTTAATAGCTATTTGGTCAACGACATTCTACAAAATATAATGATAGAAATTACACTTTTGGGTGAACTATCCTTTTAATTCACCTCTAGATTTTCAGAAGAGATCGTAACAACTTTGGTTGTCAGAGATCTTGATATAAACTCACATATTTCTCATTTCTGAGCGATTCGATCCACATAAATGTTTAGTATGACACCCTCTATTCGCAATCCAATCAATGGATGAATTACACAGAGGTAAATTGAATTGCTTTAGTGATTTAGTGAAAAGACATGAGATGAGAAAATAAGAGTTTCTGGGCCGTATTAGGGGGACAGAAAATAAATCAGAGGTTAAAAGACGTGGTGTTTCTGACCGCTGCATAAGTGGACCACCGCTGTTCCTTATTAGCAGCCGCCAAACGTGAAATCAGGTTCAACCCTCAAGTCTGTCAGGGTCAACCACAGTCTCAGGTATGACTGAATCAGGTCTACTGTGAGGGCCGTTCAGACCTCAGCCCCCCTCTGACAGTCTGCTAATCGCACAGTATGTTCAGAGCAAGCGAACAGGAAGGTCATTAGGTGCGTAAGAGACGTTTCTCCTCTAATTACTAGCGACTCTGTACATCTCGCATTGCTGGGGATAGTACAAGTCTTTGAAGCTTGTGCTGTCTTTCTTTCCTCCTTGTTATAATGACTTGGGCAATAAAGGTCTTTGAACTGTACGCTATTATCCCGCTCGCAGAAATAACTAGTCTATTCGCTGCTTTGTTCGGACTGGCCTTTAAAGTCCTGCATCCGTGGGGCCCATTAACACCTGTTAAAGAGTTTCCCTTTCAGTCAATTACTATGACGTTACGTCCTCCCCTTAACAGTCCCGGTCGATTAAAAGAGCACATTTTTAACAGCTACACGGTTGTCGAGCATGCCCTCCGGGATGTTCTGACCGTGTGCTTCTGGTTGCGGAAGTTTCCTCAATTCTGATGGCGGACACGATTGCTGTCTCACTTGTCTGGGCCTCAGTCACGCTGAGACGGCTTTCGCAGATGGTTCATGTGCTCGTTGTAAGTGCATGTCCATGGTTTTGCTTAGAGCACGGCTTTCTTTTATTAGAAGGCTAGCTTTGTCCGCTACTCCTTCCGGTTCGGCGGACCGCAACAGCTCTTTGGCTGCATCGACTAGTGGCTTGGGAGGACCAGGAGCAGGTTCTGTTATTTGCACCACTGTGGCCCACCCAAAACTGGTTTGCAGACCTCAGGCTCCTGTCGGCAGCCCCTCCCTGGAAGATTCCCCTGAGAAGAACCTTCTTTCTCAGGGGATCGGAACTATCTGGCACCTGCATCCCGATCTTTGGAACCCACACATCTGGCTTCTGGACAGTACTTGGTAGACCTCCTGGCCTTCCCCGGTCCATGGTGGATACCATCACTCAGGCTAGAGCCCCCTCTACGAGGCAGGCCTACACTCAGAAGTGGGGTCTGACTGGTACTTCTCTTCTCAAGAGGATCCACAAAGATGCTAAGATGGAGTGGTGCTTTCCTTTCTTCAAGAAAAGCTGAAACAGAGGCTGTCCCCTTCCACTTTGACATTTTACGTCGCTGCCATCACAGCATACCATGCTTTCTCTAGGAAGACACCACCAGGCTTACTTGAGGTGCGAGAAGTCTGAACCCAGCCAGACCGCATCTAATCCCTTCTTGGGACATCTCCGTCGTCCTTATGGGACTAAAGGGAGGTCCCTTTGAGCCGCTAGACTCAGTCGAGTTGAGGTTTTTGTCTTTAAAAACCTCACTCCTGGTCACCTCCATGAAGAGGATGGGAGACTTATTTTCCGTCAGTGAATCGTGCCTTGTGACTGCCGGACTGTTGAATTGGTTGCGATTGGCTCATCAGCAGGAAACTAATAGTGGTTTGCGTGTTGCCATCTTATATACCCATATGTCCGGGGGAGTGGATTCGAAGGCTGGACCCCATGACGTCAATCAATGACGTAATGTCTCCGTTCCCTCCTTCAGGGAACGCGGGTTACATATGTAACTGAGTAGTTCCAAAGAGTTTGGTTGTTGAAAGCATCAGAAGGTTTAGGGATCGTGGATTGTAATTGAATGATCGATTAGAGTGGGAAAATACTGGACCGGATTCCTACATCACGCCATGTTGGACAGCATCCTGACAGAAAGCACTCATGCGGCTGAAAGACTCACACTACCTCCGGCTAACTTAATGAGCTGTGGGTTTCAGAGTGCCCATTTTTCCTCATTATGTCATTCACACAATTAACCCATTCAAGCGTATTATTTTAAACGAGTTTAATCAAAGTGAGACCCAAAAAGAAAAATAAGGATGCACCAATTTGGACATTTTTGTCAAATTTTGTGTCATACTGATACGTTGTCTTTTTTCTAGTCTGTTAGTTTGTTCCTTAGAAATATACATTTAAATAAATTCATAATATTATTATAATTGACAGCTTTGAAACGTTTGGGGTCAGTATGATTAATAAAAAATACAGGAAAAACATACATACTACTTTATTAAATTATATATACATACTATTATTAAAATAACTGCTTTATATTTCAATATTTTAAATGTTACAAAAAATTATAAAATGTAAAATACTTTTACATTATAAATGTACTGTTTAATTTAATGCAGCCGTTCTGAACAAAAGTATTTATTTCTTAAAATAAATCCTACTAAACCCCAAACTTATTAATGTTACTGTAAATGTTTTAATAGAATGATTCAAAAGACATTTTTCAAAAATACTGTAATGTCTGCACTTATAAACAATGAATTTTTTACCAATTGTGGAAAACATAAGAACAATATAACTGTGATTGCAAATATTAAATATTCACACACATACAGTACATTACAGAATTCAGAAGGTAAGGTAACATAAAAGGTAACCATTCGCTTTTTACAACAAAACTCTTTAATAGATCAGTTTGTGTCTTGGGAGGACTCAGCCATGATCCAAATGAATCTTGAATGAAAATTACCCAGCCATGAAAGCCTATTTTGCATAATTTTTATTAAAAATATATTTGATCACGAAATATTTAGCAGTCTTCTTTCTTATAAACTGTGCAGATCACTCAACTGTAAAAAAGTGCTACTTACGGTTTGTTTATAATTGTTTCTGAAATTTACTAGCAATTACTGTTTTTTTTTCCAAAATATGTCAGTTTTGAGATGATTATGAGCAGATAAAACATTATAGAACTCTCAATGCAATACATGTAGCTCATAAATTACCAATAAAACAACATATTTGATATCGATTTTATTCATTTTATCGTAAATTACTACTGATCATTAATAATTGGCATTTTTTAATGCATGGATTTGATTAATAATTGGCAAATACATAATTGGCTAAGGCATCTATAAAAACAGGAAAAGCTGGCATATTTAATTAGCAGTAATGTGGTGAGCGGAGGGAACTGTTTTTTAACAGTGTAATGGATGAAATTAACAGAGCAGAGATTGGATTGGACAGAGTCCAGGCCAAACAGCAGCACGATCCATCAGGGATAGAGACACCAAGCTCTCTCTTTCTCTCTCAGGCTGTTGTGGGGCAAGCATGTGACTCTGGCACGCAAACGTTTGACTCTCCAGAGATTTGGCAGCGCTGGCCCACCACACAAGTTTCCCAGAAGCAGCTGCTTGCATTGCACAACACACTAATACCAGGTTATTAAAATGTCCGGGGGGCTGAATGTTCATCTGCCTTTACTGCTGACCTGAAACCTGTTTTGCATTTTGTAGTAACAGTCCAGGTTAAAGTGTGCTGGAGGTTTGCATTTTAAACCGAACTCTCAGCACTTTTAGCATGCTAATAATGTGCTCACAGGAGTACTTCACACACTCAGAACTCATTCTTAAAGAACAGATAAACTGAGATGTGAACTCACAATGTAGTATTTTAGTGGTTCATCGAGTGATGGTTAACCGTCTGGGGTCTGAGGGTGTTTATTGTAAGACTGAAATTATACACTGTAGAAAATATTAGCATTTTGAAAAACAGTGAAATTGTTGACATGCTGACATGTTAATTGGTTACATGTAAAACATTTATTAAAAAGAAGAAGTTAAAAAAATATTATAAAGCACTTTAACTGTGTGTTTTTAATTTTGATGAATTTTGTTAATTTATTTTATTAATATAAATGTGTATTATTATTAAGTGAATATAATATGTAATGACATATATAATATTTTAATATAATGTAAATAAAATATGTTTTGGTAAGTATGAATCACCTTAAAAATAAATAATATACTCCCAAATAAGTGATCATACATTTTTATATATTATAAAATATTTTATTCCAGTTTAAAATTTTCATTGAAATATATTTATATTAAATTATTTACTTACCAAAATGTAAAAGCTATTGTAATACTCAAGTAACAATTAAATTTAAAATTTTAGTCTTCTGAACATATTAAAAATACATCTCTTATAACACATGCATTTACATAAAAACACCCAAATTTTGCTTTTATTGTGCTACTAATAATAATTAATAATTTAGTCAATAAATTAGTAATATGCATTTAGGTATTAGCAGTAGTCACCTAAACTTATTGAAAAATATTAATTGTAACAAATAATCGACATTATTTGTTCATAATTTCATTATAAAGACAATAAAGCATATAAACTGAAAGTGCATATTCATGAGTCTATTAAAGTAAAAGCACAAAGAGCAATTATATATACAACCTACCCTTGATCAACTCATAATGCTGTACAAATTGAATTCTGTTTGAGTTTAAAAAGTCATGTCCTTGAACTGTCTCTTACACAGAAACACACACACACCAGTGTGTACTGCATGTGGTTGATGGGAATAATTTATATTCTATTTGAGCTTTCGCCAAAATCATCGCTGTCAGTAATGGTGCTTTACAGACAGGCAAATGTGTTTGGAGGTCACTTAATAGCTCATTAGAAACGAGAACACCTGCCCCCCCACGCACATACAAACCACAGATGTTACCAGAACAAGCACCAAACGGCTACCTATCCCAGCGATGTTGCTCGCACTCTGTTGGGATCAGAGAGCATCAAATTCTGTTTGGAAACAGCAGCCTGGGAATTAGATTTTTCTACTGTTGCCCAAGGCAACTAAATCAGAGTCTGAGCATTGAGGAAAGCATCAGTTCATCAGCCAATCAAGTCCTCAAACAGACGCTTTGTACTCGGTGCGGTGTGCAGAATTGTGGTTTGAGCAGGAATCTAAAGAGATTTCTGTGCCATTTGATTGTTAAAGGAATAAACCACAGATCCGTACAAGCATTCATCTGTGGAGCACAAAAAGGGATTTTGAGGAATTTACTGAGCTGTGTTTTCCAAAGCATCATCATATAGATAACGCTTTAAAATCGCCTGATAACCACAAAAATTACAGTAGATAAAATTTAAATGGATAGCTCACCCAACAACTAAAATTGTGGCATTACTTCTAAGCAATATTACAAGACTTGCATAGGCATGCAACTGTGAAAATGTATTGATATCAGTTCAATGGCACAAGTGTGTAAATAAAAGAGTGACAAAGGAAACAAACGAACAGTTACTTCCTTCTGTCATGGATTCAGTTTCACAGTTTAACAGCTGAGCCAAGACTCTGTAACTCATATGAAAACGTCACTTTAAAACAATTAAAGAAGCAATGTTAAATTGCTTCATTAAAGGCTTATTGTATTACTGTATTAAAAGCTAGCTATATTAGAGTAGAGTATAATGAAAGAGATGGTCTGAGAGAGTGTGAAAACCTGCATCTCATATTCAAAATAAAACATTAGTTTGAATGATCTCTTAGGAAAGCGATATCTTTGTCATACCATCTATTCACCTGTCATTTTCAGTTGGCTGTATCTCAATATGTGTTGCTAACAGTAAAATTAACTCTCTTATTTCAGTCTATTTCAATTTAAAAGTATTTACAGCTGACTCACTCATAAAGACAGTTTCCTCTCTGAATCTGATCAGATTGTAAGATCTTTGAAATAACAGAAATCAATAATAATCAACAATAACAGCCATCATAAAAGTTTCTAGGCAATTCAGTCAAAAGTACAAAGGCAACGTATAACATGACGACATCAACAAAAAACTATTTTCTCTAAAACAAATAATAGATTAATGAGACCAAAGACTTCCTGGGATATTTACCCAAAATTAATTACATTTCATGTTTAACCACTAAAGAGACTTCAGAGTTCACCTAAAAAACTACACAAGAACATATTATGCTGAGCATATTTAATTTGAAAAACAATTAAAACACTATTCAATACATGCAGAAAATACACTGCTTAGATTTTATTCTTGTTTCCAGCCAAAGTGTCAAAAAATTCCTAACTCAAGAAGGATTCATTATAAAATGATAGGCGACAAGACAATAATTTTTACTTGTCTAGAAAAGGCTTCTTTTTTTAAAAGAATTGCTACATGTTTTAGCTGGAAACAACACAAAAATCTACAATTTTGCAGTGTCGAAGAATATGTAAAAACTAAACAAAGCGGTGGCGTGATTTTTACAAACTGTGTAAACATGTTTAAGAGGAAAACTGCCAAAAATTGTACATCTTGGCTCGCCGCCTTCCTCTTCCTTTCTGACACCCAAGGGCGCCTTTGCTGGCACCGCAGTGTTGTGCAGCACTGCTGTCACCGTTATCACTCCAGGGAGTAAAGAACAGACCATCGCTTGATTGGTGAATGTCCCTCAAGCGTAGCTCTCACCTCCCTATTGTGCACCTCAATACTGGCAAGCAGTGAACCTCGTTATGCTCAGTACGTCTCTGGCAGCAGCAGTCACCGAGTCTCACCTCCACGCACAGATTAAACACTGCAATCAGGCTGATTGTAAAAAAACAGATAGTTCTGCTACAAAAATATCACAACAAATACACACTACTGTTCAAATGATTTTGAACTTTCTATTTATAGAAGAGTCCTATTGTATTGTAGTATTTTACATAAAAGTATTAAGGTGTTAAAATATTTTATTTAATTACAACTAATTGCAACTGTTAATAATAAGAAACACTTCTTGAACAGCAAATCAGCATATTAGAACGACTTAGGATCAGGTTTTTACATTACACTGAAATAGAAAACACTCAAACCGTAATATTTCACAGTTATGCAAAATCTGCAATTATTTAACTGCAAAGCAAAAGCATGCATGCCTTAAGTTATTTTCAATGCATTTCAGTGCATCATAAATAGACAAGTCACATTCAAACATTCATGGTAAGTGCAAGTGAAAAATTCAAAAACATTTATAAACGTGCACACAGAGTGGCATTGATAGTTAAGATCTGTTATTACTGTAAAAAAAAAAAAGAAACATGTAGCTGCAATGATTGAACGGGATATTTCACACTTACGCCTCGAAAAGGATGTAAAAACACTTTAAAGATGTCACAAAGTAGTCTATAACTCATTGAATTTTTCAGCTTCTTCCTCACACATAGCAATCATACGGCTTAAAGTAATTGGAATATAGTCATAAGGACCACTTTTTAAACTATTTTAGCAGTGTGTTATAGTGATTTTGAAGCTTGGCAGCCTCATTATATTATACACAATGGCCAAAGCATTATTCAGAATTTCTGCTTTTGTGTTTCAGCGAGGAGAGAAAGTCAAATGGGTTTGCAACAGCACAAGGCTGAGCAAATGATGACAGAATTTTCATTTTTAGATGAACTATCCCTTTAAGTCAGACAGCACAGCAGCTGAGGAATATACGCGCAGTTGGTGGCTGCCTGTGTCAAATTTATATCTCTACTCCCTCCAAAAAAATAAAAAATCAGGCACACATTCGCTCCAAATTCTCTATTTTTTTTTTCTTCTCAACTCTGAGGGCAGGTGTTGCCAGAGATAAAAGAGAACGTAGAATAAACGAGTGTGCTTGTAATGATGAGGTCCCTTTTCATCCCTCCTTTTCTCTATCTCACTTTGCTAATTTCCCGTCAGCGTCTGATGTCTTGCTTATTACCAGTGGCCTCTGAATCCACAGAATAATTAGCCGAGGAAAATAAACACGGGGTGCCCACGGATGCATGAAGGTCACCGGGTGTCATACTTCACTGTGAGCTGGATGACAAGAGACTTGGGGAGGGGTGCTACAGAAGAACGGGATGACGGTATTGATTATTTTTCCTCTCTGCTTTGAGTTATTGGATCTGTGCTGCGCTTGCACGTGCTGGTTGGCAGCACTGGGAAATATGCTTCTAATGGCTGGCATCAGCTATGTTTGGTGTGTATATACGCTCAGTGTGTGGTTATATATGTTCATGTGTGCTCTGAGCTACAGGCACATATATGTCAAGTGCACTGTGATTAGTCATAAAACCACAAGCAGGGAGAAGGAAACAGCTTTGTCTCCTTTGTGCAATAAGGCTTCTTTTTTCAATATATGAGCAGTTGGGTGTTGGTGTGTAGGAATGAAAATCATGAAACAAAGTATGGCCAGTGCAAGAGGGCTTCCAGTCATTTGAAATAACTAATAAATAGATACTGTTACTTTAAACACATTTCATTAACATTAATGCATGCTTATAAGTTATACATACAGTATATAGATAACTGCATATTATCACACTGACGGTGAGTATTGAACTTTGTATAGCTTTGTATGTTATTATTTTATGTTTATTTTCATTTGACAAGCATTTATGTAATATACTAATAATTATGTAATATCTCACTGTGAGTGAGTGTTGTGGACTGTATCAGTGTATAGATTATGACCCATTTCAATAATTCTATTATTTTTTTCATGCATAAATACAGAATGCATCACAATGATTGCGACGATCAGTCCCATTTAACAAAATTAATGACTTTTAAAAAAAAGTTTAACAAACAATAAGAGACAATATTTCCATTCAATTGGTCTATTTTTTGTTCCAACATACAAAATAGAGTCAAATAGAGTCTAATCAGTAACTTAAAAGTGTTTTGCTCCTGAATGAATCAGCACTCTTGAAGGAATCATTTCAATGAACCGTTTAACGACTGAAAAACATAACACTTTTCAATGCTCAGAGATCCCTGCAATGACATTGGGATAAATATGTTTAGAATTGGGTACTGTTTTCATGATATCTTCAAGAAGACACAATCTAAACATGTCACAAAAGGCAATATACAAACAGTCAGAAAAGGGCAGCTACCAAAGAAGGTAAAAGTGATGTCAAATAGAGAAAAAAGACATTTAAAAAAATTCTGCTTGGCTTCCTAAGGCGAAAGCACACTCTTTTAACCCCCCATGGATAAGTGCAAAACGTATACTGTATCAAACCAAAGCACATACAAAAATATTAATAAAAAGACTCCTATTTTACATAAACTCATCCAAGTATGCCCAGAGACAGAGAAGACCTTTTCCCCGAGACAGCTCTAAATGGCTCCAGGCTACATCTGGTATTGCTGATAAAGTCTTGCTTTGGCTCCTCCAACCAGATATATCATAACATTATTGGGCTTTAGGACTCCGCAGGCTGTTCCTTTGGGAAGTCTGACTTTCCCCATCCTCAGCTGAACACTACTAAATCAACAAAGCAGCAGCACTTCTGTGGCTTTTGTAGACTAGCTAGGCCAGAGGGCATGCCATCACTAAGACGCCAGGGAAGATTTGAACCCTCTGGCACTTTTTATTCAAGTTGCCGGGCCCGGTCCTTGGTTTATCAGAGGTAATGCAGATTTAATGTTGCGAAGACTCCCCCTCTCCTCCCTCTCTCGTTGCGTATGCGTGCTCGTTTTATAACAAGAGAAGTGCTTCAAACTGTACATAATAAGACAAATACAACCAATTCCATTAGCCTCATGTTCACTCTGCAGATTCAAAACAAATTAGCCTACAGCGAAATTGCCCAAAGCTACAAGAAATCATGTCGCATCTCTGCCTTTTATTTTAAATTGACAAGCCATAGTCATAAATATGCTAACGTTGTGTTTCGGTAAGTATAGAGACTGTTTCGCTTGCTTTATTTACAGTACAAGAAAAGCTGTGCGCTTTTGTAACAAAGCAGAGTATTATAATTGGTAATGCTTGCTAAGGCACTTACTAGATGGCACAATATTACTCATAATCAGGGTTAGGGTTACAAGTTTTGGTGCATAATTTGTCCTGCGCCATTTGTGCCTTCCTGTAGCTCGGCACTATAGCAATGCCAGTGTTATGAGTTCAATTCCCTGCAGTGAAAAAACAAAGCTTGAATGCAATGTGAGTCACTCTGGATAAAAGCGTCCATCAAATGAACAAAGGTAGATGCTGTAGACTTGAGTCAGGAAGTAAGCATGCAGAAATGCCCTGGCAACCACCCAAAACACTTATGCAACTTTTGCACAAGCAAGCATTTCCTTGTAGGTTAAAACTCTAGTTGCATACTTTAAATATTGTTAGTTTAGTTGTTTACGATGGTGAATGCACTTAAGTGTTCAACTTAATGTCTACAAAACCGCATTTTAGGAAGGTCTTGGCTCGTACTCAGCTGATATGAAAGTGCATATATTGTGTATAAATAAGACTTAAAGCTGCTGTAAGTGTTTTTTTAATACTCCGGCTCTTTGCCAGTGACATCATTTGGAGTGTTTTAAAAATGTCTTTGAAAACAGAAATGTGCTTGCAGCAGCTTTAGGCAGCCAATTATCCATAAAATTCAAAACGTAAATCTTAACCATTGGAAAGAATTAAATATCAATACAATTGCCATGCTTGAATAGAACACAGTATTAAATTATACAACAGGTAGTCCAACAGCACATTGTTTTTATCTGTCCGGCTGTGCATTAGTGGTGAGCATTTTTAGAGATACTTTCTAAATCTACCTATTGTAAGCTGCACCAAAATATTTGGCATAAATGCAAGAACATTTGACTTCTAAAAGACACAACTAAACAAAGAAAATGAAAGGGGGGGGGGGGGTGTCTCTTACACTCACCAATGCTGCAATTATTTGACTGTAACTGTAATATTGTGAAATATTATAAAATGTGTTATATTTGAATATATTCTAAAAAGTAATTTATTCCTTGATAAAAAGATGAATTTTCAGCATCATTAATCTAGTCTTCAGTGTCACATGATTTTCAGCATCATTTTAATATGCTGACCCTGGACCAAAAAAAACAGTCTTAAGTCGCTGAGATATATTTGTAGCAATAGCCAAAAATACATTGTATGGGTCAAAATTATTGATTTGCCAAAAATCCTTAGGATAGTAAGTAAAGATCATGTTTAATCTTTGATTAGTAAAATGCATTGATAAGATCTAATTTGGACAACTTTAAAGGTGATTTTCTCAGCATTTAGATTTTTTCAACCCTCAGATTCCAGATTTTTATAAAGTTGTATCACGGTCATATATTGCCCATCCAATACATACATCAATGGGAAGATTATTTATTCTGCTTTCATGTATAAATCTTAATTTCAGAAAATTAACACTTATGACAGGTTTTGTTGTCCTGGGTCACATATATATATATATTTGGTCTTTCCTGTCACTACTGACCAGTTTATGCATGGTTGAAAAATACAAAAGTCCTACTGACCCAAAATCTTTTAATGTTAGAATTATTCATTCAAATAATGCAATAATTTAATATTAAAGCTAAAGATAGTAAACGAGCTTCGTAGAGGAACCTGTCCAGAACAAGTGCTGAACTCGCCAGACACCGCATAATCTTTAGAGTAACCATCAGGTCAAAGAATCAAGGATGACCCAAGCAGAAAGCACCGACCTGACAACTGCATCAGCACACACATCTATTAACTAGACCACATGAGACCAGCACAGCGATTCCATCTGACAAGCTACAGTAACATTCACCAAACTCATGCAATTCACTTTACTGCCAGAGAGACTAAGAGAGCAGCATTTTAAAGACCACCCAGCAGACCGCTATATATAGCATGCATTGACTGCTGGACCATTTGTCAGGATGTGACAATTCAAGTGTGGATTAACGCAGAGGGACTAAGCGGTGTTGAACAAGAGAAGAGATGAAAATGAGATGGAGGAACGGTCTACAACAAACAAATCCATATTCTGAGATAGTATCTACAAGCTGTGCTGGCCTTTTTTTGCTTCTTCTAAAGGTGTTTATTATTCTGCTGGATTAGAATATCGTAAATAATGCACGCTGTCCTATATAAAACCATCTGTTGTTTTCAGTGTCTTTGTAGATATTTTAAAATCACACAACCTGAAGTGTTTTTCTCTCAAAACGCTGATTTGCTGTAACAAACAAAAGCAATCAAAAGTCAACAACTTTTCAGCAGCATCAGAAAACTTTCATGCCCTCTGGATTGTGGTGCAAACGCATTTATTACGGGTTCCCAATCACATTTCTATGCATGAATCAGTCATTCAGATACAACTACACTCTCACAAATAAAGGTACAAAAGCTGTCACAGTGACATTTGTATCTAAAGTGTCCATTTTGGTACCTTAAAGGTACATATTAGTGCTTAAAGTGTACATATTTGAACCTAATAGGTACAAAAGGGTACCTTTTCAAAAGGTACCGCCCCAGTGACAGCTTTTGTACCTTTATTTCTCTGAGTGTAGCTTTAAATCTAGCTTTTTTTTCCATATACCTCTAGAGGCAAAAAGGGGACATTTGCTGTTTTTCTGAGACCGTGTCCTATTCAGACAACAATACCAGTTTGATTTAGTCAGTGTTTCTGGGGCAAAACAATTTAGACTCACTTCTCTTGGCCGAGTGGCATGGCACTGCAGCCACTCCAATCAAGGAGCAGCTATGCAGATGAACTATTGTACAACTATTTACAGCATATTTTACCAGCGGGGGTCTTTCAAGCCCGACATGCACAGGATAACCGGTTACCATAGTAACACACAAACATAAAAGGCCCTTCATTTGTAGCTTGATAAGAAAAAGAGGGAGGAAAAGTCTCTAAAATGTGTGTACCTTCTAATTGAAAAACGCTTTGAAGTCAACAGCATTTGCAACTCATTTCGCTTCAGCAATGTGACATATTCATGAGCAAGAAAAGAATATGTATGGAGCCATGTACTCTAATGATTGCTAGTTGGCATGTATTTACAGAGTTACTCACTGTTAGCAGAATGTGTAAAGTGGACTATGGAAATGAAGTGTTGCCATAATATTAAGTAAGTTATTATATTTTCCTGCAAGTTTTAAACGACAAGTTGTATACAATAAAAACAGGGTCACATTGAATATCATATTAGGTACAGAAAGTTTTATCAGGGTAAATTTAAGACTTTAAAGTTTCAAGACTTTCATTAGTTTTTAATTCGGCTAGAATATGGGATGAGCTTTCACTTGTCTTTGGATCACACTGCAAAAAAGTGATGCTCTTCATCAGTATTTTTGTCTTGTTTTTCATGCAGATGTCTACAGCGTCTTAAAGGGGTCATCCAGAGCCACATGCACTTTTTCAAGCTGTTTGGACTGAAATGTGTGTTGGGAGTGTGTGTACACAACCACCCTACAATGATAAAG
>JAUCMT010000114.1:19652765-19662894 GCA_032357475.1 Enteromius thamalakanensis
GAGCTGTTGTTGACAGGGTAAAATTTGCATTTTTTAACACTATCTTTGAGAAATTTTAAAACAAACTATATTACAAAATTTCCACTGAGACCCTAAAGAATCATATTAGCTTGTGGAAAATTGGCTTTATATGACTCCTTTAAATCAAGCAAAATGACAAAATAAAAAGGCATAATTAATGATAAACGGATTAAAATGGAACGGCTTTATGATTAAAACAAAAACAAATATCTATATAGAAAACTTGTAGGAGTTTTATATGTTAAGGGCTCTACATGATCCCAGCTGAGGAATAAGGCTCTTATCTAGAGAAATGACTGGTAATTAAAAAGACATATAAAATAAATGACTGGAGAAAGAAGGATATGAACATATCCAATGACATGGGGGTGAGTAAATCATCTGGATTTTTCATACATTTAGTTTGCATATAAAGTAAACACATTTTGTTTTAGAGATGTTTAGAGATAGAGATATTTTTTTAAGTATTCAACATTTAAATATTTAACATTTCTGCTTTCCTGCTCAGATTTTAAACCTTTATAGACCTTTAATTGTGGATGGACGACAAATAAAGACTTTTAAAGACAGAAACAGAAACACAGCGTGTAATTGTTGACAGTTCCAGATATTGAACCAGTGACAAAGAGACGCATTATTTCAAGCAGAATACCCTTAAATCTAATATACTGAAATAATATTTGTTTTCTTTATTTCCGCAAAATCAGGGATAATCTCACTTAGAGGACATTGTTTTATGGTATTAATTGGCTAAATATAGAACTTGCTTGTGTTTGGATAAAATTTGCATATTCAAATCCAAGTGCTAATCCTTGTATTTGCTGACAAACAGCATTTTGCAGATGTAAATCCACATTAGATTTGTTGTGCTCGTAAACTTTTCCTCCTCTGTGGTACGTAATGAGCCATAGTAACAGCTCAGTCAATTGAATTACTTATCTTTACTGTCTAATAAACTATAAATGCTCTATGCAACAACAACATAGCACTCCCAGACATAATGTCATACATTTTTTTTATAGATCAAATGAATCATTCATTATATAACCTTCTCTTCCCAAATTCAATTAAATCTTTCTTGTCCAATGGTGAATGGTGTTCCCGCCCCGTCGACACCTCCCGGTCTATTCATCATTGGCTGTTGTTGCTGCCCGTCTCAATCACTTTGCTTTCCTCCTCTAGTTTGGGTATGATGAACGAGCTGGAGGGACTCTCATCTATCTGCTCGGCACCTCCATTTATCGCCGTGGCTGAAAAATAGATGGTGTATGAAGTGTAATTTGGTGCTGTAGCGAGGCTTCTGTCCCAGTGGATGTGTCGTGGGACTTTGATTAAATCCTTCTTATAGGAAATCGATACATTCTTCATTAGGCCTCTCCTTCTACAAGCCTAGGCCTTTTCCTTCTTATACATTTAACCCACACACATAGATGAGGGGGATGAGTTGGAGAACGGAAGAGTGTATGAGAGGATGTAGGATGGTTGGAGGCTAAAATGACCAGGAGAGGATAAGGAAAGGGTAGTCTGACCCAGTATTAAAGGAAAGAAGAAAAGTGTAGTGGAATATGGATGAAGAAAGCAGAATGAATGACCAAGCAAAAGAGGGAGAGAAAGATAGGGGCTGTTTTTCAAAACCTAGTGAGCCGGCTATCTAGACAGCATCACAAAGCGCTTTCTTTAGGTCAAAATCGAATGCCTGACTATTCAATACCATACAAGTATAAAGAAAAAGATGCATTAAACTGATCAAAAGTGACAGTGGAGATATCGGCATTGTTCAATTTCAAATAAATTTAGTTCCTTCAAAAGTGTTTCCTCAAAAATTGTAAGCAGCACAATTGTTTTTAACATTGATAATAATAAGAAACATTGCTTGAGCGGCAAATCAGCATATAAGATGATTTATGAAGGATTGTGTGAAGACAAATTCAGCTTTGCATCACAGGAATAAATTATATATTCAAATTATAATTGTAATAATATTTCACAGTATTACTGCTGGGGTGGGGTATGATGAAAATCTTTATATCAGAGAATAATTAATCACATTAACAGAAAATATCAGATACAATTTTTTTTTTTTATGCAGCACATTCAAGTAAAAAACTTTTTTTTTTTGTATATTAGCTTATTTAAAATATGCAATGACGATAATTTATGTCAATTAATTAAAATACAAGTTAGAAATGCACTTTAATTTGATGACCAAAACTTTAAGATTGTACATAAGCCTTGCATAAGTGCAAAAACTGCCTCACATTTTAGACCCTATAAATACACATTAACATTTACAGTACAGTACAGTATATTAATGGTATAGAAATGTATAACATTCCTATTATACACTGTACTGTATGTACAGTATGTGCTATACATTTCTGTTCTTATTAAAGCACTGGGTTGTTAGACACTGGGTTGTTGCACAAATGACTACTGCAAATAATTGTGATAACAAAACAAAAACAGAAGCGTACAAATCTATTTTCTGTAAACATGCCTGAATGTGTCAAAGGCACTATAAATAAAGACAGCGCCCTTCTCGTGAAGCTCACAACTGTTTCCAAAGGAGGTTGTGCGACGAGTTGCTACCTGTGTGAAGCGTTTCATATCAGTCACATGTGAAGTTTTCATCACAGTTAAGAGCTATCCCAGCAGTCACTGTTTTGGATCTGAAGTCCTGCCTGAGAAACACCTAATTCCCTTCATGCATGCCACACACTGCACGTCGCTCGAGTCGAGTGGATTAAACTGAATCACAAAAGATCAACAGTCGATATTACATAATGCTAAATGGCTGGCGAGCACAAGCTGTGCTGCTTGTCATATATTGAGAAAGCAGGAGAGAGAGAGACAAAAAGAAACAAAAATGACTAGCACTTGCCATATGGGTGGGATGAACACTGAGGCACATGCTCTCATCCAAACAGACCAAAACTTGACCGCATAGCAGACTCTCCAAGCCAAATGCCTCAAAAGCGGTGCACGAATGTGGCCAATTTTACTAAGAACATCGGATTAGCCTTCTCTAAATGAGATTCACAGCACCTCGCCTGTAAACACACCGGCCAAGCAGCTATAAAAACATTACGGCCAATAAATAACACACAGGGTTTCAACTTAGCAGGTCGTACCATGCAGAATACTTTGAACTCTCTGGACAAGTTACCAAGTTAAATAATTTGAAAGGCCAGAAATGCCTTTTCGGCCCTGGATGAAATATTTAATTTATCTCCTCCCTGTTGATAGACTGTCTGGCCTGTGCTGGCCCAGCATAAGGCCGACCTCTGCCAGAGGTATTTTAATGAGTTTGTGAGAGTCACCTGCTGTCAATTTCAATTTGAGGTGAAGAACTCCCTGGAGGCTAATTTGCTCTTGCAGGCAGTACGTTACTTCCAATTGGCAGCTAGCGACGGACGCTACATGCTTTGTAAGCACCCATATCTCTCTTTATTTCTCAGACACACACTCTGCATCCCAATTCTCACACTATGTGTCCTATATACAGTACAAACGTAAAGCTTATGTTCAGAATAGCTAATCTGCTTCTTTATGTTTAGTATGTAGCGTATATAGTAGTATTACTACAATGAGCAAATTAACATTTAACATTTCAATTGATGAAGTGGGATATTTAGGTATGCATGTGTGCATCATGTTCTTTGACTGGAGATGCTATGTCAACTTCATATTCATTTACAAATTAATCATTTACTTGTACCACACATTGTTCTAAACCAAATTTTTTTCTTCTGCTGGACAAGATGTTTTTTAAGAATGTTGGTAACCAAACAGTTACTGGTAGCCATTGACTTACATAGCATGGAGAAAAAAATCAATGAAAGTTAATGGGGACTAAAAAGTGTTTCATTACCAACATTCTATTCCTTTAAATTATGCAACGGTAATATTTTTTTATTAGTTCAATTAGTAGTACAGTTGGTATACAGTTCGTGTTTTATTTTTAAATGAAATGTAAATCATTTCGAAAGTGACAGTAAAGACTTATATCATATATATATCATTAAGATTCTTGTTTATAATAAATTATGCTTTCAATTTTTTTTCAACAAAGAATCTTGAAAAAATATATAATTATTCCCACATATACTATATATTAAGCGTAGTTTTTAACAACATTGATGATAGTAATGATGATAATAATAAGAAAGGTTTCCTTACCAACAAATCCTGAAGGATCCTATAAAATCCTTTTTTGTCATCACATTTTAAAATATATTAAAATAGAAAACACCTAAAAAAAAAAAAGTATTCCATCCAGAGGCTTCTTCCAATAATCTTAACTACTCCAAACCTTTGAATTGTAGTGTATAGCATAACATGAACAATTTACCCTTCACTTAAAACACTCAAAAACAACTAATACTTAAAGTGACTTTACTACAGATTTTTGAAAATGACCTTTCATGCAGTGTACAACATAGCTGAAAACAGGACACTTTAAAAATAGCCACTCAGTTATTACATTTTTTTCTCTTTTCCAATCCGATGGCTCCTCAGCTCACTTTGGCATACATTACATTAGGGAAGTAGGTGTTTTCAGAAGCAGGGCTGAGCTTTTCTTAACTCATTATTGGACCGAAACGCCAAAAGCTGACATATTTATCCTCATTGCAAGTGAACCCACATTTAAAGTAGTCGTGACCCTCCAGTTCATAACTTTTGCTCAAGCATACTGTATGTTTGTATGTATGTGTATTGGGATGCAGCCATACTAATGCAAATGTTTCCCTCTCCTCCAAGCCTTGTCTATTTATCTCTTCTTTCTTCTCATTCTTTCCTCTCTTTCTTTCCTTGGCTTGCTGAAGGGGAGGTTCATTATGTGCTCCCCGTCTCAAGGTTTTGTGGCTGACACTCAAGGTTTCTGCTCAGCTTAGTGGATCATCCATCAGAGCGAAGCTACCTGTGCTGCTTTCATAGCAAAACGATCCAGAAACTCTTCTCAGTGTTTAAATGGTGTATAGAGAAAAAAAATAAAGGGGAGTAACACCAGCTTGAGGTTAGAGGTTGCATAAAGTGATCATTTACACAAAAATATCAATTCCTTCAACACAATGGACTACCTGGTCTCATGGCATAAACGTGCCTAGATGCACTTTTAATACATAGGCCCACTAACAATGAAGAAAAAGAAATGAACTCTGGAGGCAGTAAAACTTTTACACCTTTTCACATGAATTTACAGAGTTTTGATTAGTAAAATGTAATTTTCGCACAAATACTTGAAGAATATCATGTTATGACTTAAACAAACAAAACTATATTAATATGGTGGATTTGAAAACTGATGCTTTTGAATGTTAGCATCACACATATCCAGCTTCATATCTATGGGTAGGTTTGGTAGGTAGCTAACAGACTACAGAGATGTTCTTGAGAAGCAAGGAGCTCCGGTTCAAATCCTGTGTAACTATGGTTCGACAAAACAGTTCAAATCTATGTAAAATAAAGTTGAAATTACATTGTTGCATCAACAAGTGCATTTTTAAATCAGTTTTGTTAACATTATTGGGTATAGGTTTAGGGATGGAATTGGTGTAGGGCATATTTCCAACATGATATAGCATTAGCTTTTAGCAACAGTCCCCAGATATTTGAATTCTGAAGTGTCGCATTACA
Organism: Enteromius thamalakanensis; assembly: GCA_032357475.1. Lineage (NCBI taxonomy): Eukaryota > Metazoa > Chordata > Actinopteri > Cypriniformes > Cyprinidae > Enteromius > Enteromius thamalakanensis. The sequence continues at coordinate 19,658,424 of JAUCMT010000114.1, forward strand.
TACCTCAAGAACATAGTAAAAACACAGCAATATGTACCTATGTCAACATAATAAAAATGTGCCAGGGTTTACATATTGAACCTGTGTTTTAGCAACACTTAGGGGACATTTCTCATATACCCTTTTGCAAACGATGGAATGTGCAATGATTTCCATTGTAATGACAAGAAAAAACTATGGAAGTCAATGAGAACCAAAACTGCATTCTTCAAAATATCTTCTGCAGAAAACAGAAAGTCATAGAGGTTTGCAACTAAGGTGTGTAAATAGTGACAGTATATTAATTATTGGGTGATCTGTCCCTTTAATTGAGCTTTTTAGCACAAAGAGGTGTACAGTATAATACCTGAAGAAAGCAATCAGTTAGCATTCACATTCATCTCAACAGGAACAGCAGCAGGACCACCCAATATTATGCGAACTGAGGACATTTTTGTGTAGCACTGACTGACTGCATTGACAACATTGAGAGTAGCCACTTTTCTCTTTTTGATTGACACCTGTCACGACACCTTGTTCAGACCCGTCTCGGCTGAGATCGCAGATGTGCATACAGAATGCATTTCAGATCTCAATCACCGCCGTCACAATTATACCACCTCTCCATTTAATCACACACTTGCATATTTATTAAATTAATGGATTGTTAATGGACCGTTAAATTAAACTGTATCCTATTTTTTGCTTACAATAAACGCCTTTCATTCGTCTCTCCTCTCCTGAGCCACTGCTGCTGCCGTTTTCTGCAGTCAGATACTCTCTCGGGCTGTTGTCAGAATAAAGAGGCATTCTGCGCACTTCTCTTTGATGTCTGTGACCCGAAGAGAGGAGAGAAGAGAAGACGGCAAGATACTTAAAAGACACTGCTCTGGGAGAAGGAGGAAGAGGGAGCAGGCAGGGAGGAGACAGAGAGCGGGAGAGACATGAGGTACGGGGAAGGAAGAAGAGGAGAGGTATAAAGAAATGTTTGCTCTGTCTCTGCACTCCTGAGTCTCAGAAGAATGAAAAGAGACTTTAACCTACATTAACAAAGAACTATGATTTCAAACGTATACACTCACAATAAGAATGTAAAAAAGCAACACGGCACAGAACTGCGATGATGTTATGGGCTTCTGGAAAAATACTTTTCTAACTACAAAAGACTTTTTGAATCAAAAGTAAACTTTTATGAGCTGAGTATTCATTGACGAATTGCTAGAGGAATTTTCACCCCATGGCATTTTTATAAAGGTGTAAAAGCATCAATATTGGCAGGATCTATTTATTAGCGTTGATGCATACAGAAATTATATCTCCCCAATATACTATGTATTATATGTATATATATATATATACATATTTTTTGGGATTGTAACCAAAAGATTTGTGATAATGGTATGGTAGTTTTGGGTGGCAAAAAACCCCCCATATATATATATATATATATATATATATATGTATATATATAATGAAAATGGACACATTCTAGCCTGTTTTTGTATGCTAGCCATAAAAATTTAATTGTCATATTTGTTTTAAGTTTTAAACTCTACATGCCTAACAGATCATGAGCCAATTTATTAAAATGGAAGCAGAAACATAATTATGTTTATATTTTTGGGTTTATGAGCTCAACAGATTCCCATCCTTAAAAAAAAAAGAATAAATAACAAAATAAAATTATTTGTGTGTTGACTTGAAATAAAAGTTAAATAATTTTAAGATATCTTATCATTTAGTAAGTTAAATGGTTAAATGTAAATGTCTGATATAAATTTCCTTGTGTATGGTTGATGGTCAGCTCATTGTTTAAGCACATTTGCATTTCCTTTCATGTTGCATACAGATACAGTAAAAAAACCAACAACATAATTTCATTTACTCATAAGCTTTGGCATTAGTCAGCATTATTAACACTTACAGCATCAGCAGTAATTAATTAGAGCAAACATGACCATCGAAAGGCTCAATTAACTATTTAATGACATCTGTGTCAATACACCGACCTTGCTTAATCGCAGAAGGAAATCCATATTGTTTAGCTCTGATTTTAAATTGCATCACATCTGCCCACAATAAATGTCAAAGCCTTTCATTCAGAATCCTTGCTTGAAAAGTTCATGGCTAAATTCAGGAGCAAAACCACACGAATGATTATCCACTCAATTATCTTTCTCTCTGTTTGAACTCGCTCGAACGCTGATCCACCCGCAATAGGAAATAACAGGGTATTCATAATACACAGAGCAAAAGCTGCGGCGCTTGTTTAGAGAGGGGGAGCGATAGAAATGGTTCAAGTGAAGCGTGTCTGATTGCAACACTGCGTTGATTTGGTTGCGGTGCCATACGGCCATAATGCCCCGGTCATTCTGATAGCTTGCAAATCATCACTATAATTACTTCTCGCCAAATCCAGATGAAGATCCTTATTTCAGATTAATTATCTTAATCACAGCATATCAGAGTCAGATGAACCCACGGCGCCGGAATGTGAATCGATGTGTGATGACATTGAAAGGGCAGCGACGTCTGAGACATTCTGATAATTATGCACGGACAGGGATCCGATGACAAAACAAATCAGTTAGGTTCATCTCCGATGTGGAACCGGCACTGGGATTATGTAAATGTATTTTGGAACTGTGACGGGAAAATGGGTTCAAATCACTCATTTGTGGAACAGAAAACTCACACTTCCTTTCCACTTACTATTAACCATCACCTTACTATTTAACTCAGCAAGTGTTTAGAACATTTGTATTCAAAGCATGTTTGAATATGAACCACATTTTTGGTCCTTGGAGGGACATAAGTCCTGTATTCATATCACATCTTTATGTACACCTGTGATTCTTAGCAGAATCTTAATGAGCTGTTTGAAGTGTTAAACTATAAAACTGGGTAACCACCACCTTCCCTAGTGACTTCTTGGCCTCAGCGGCATGTAAATGAATCCAAACACATTTCATAATTAACACAGAACAGTTTGTCACCATATTACATTCGTATTTCAGCTTTAAAAATTAGGGCACCTTGTTTTATACTATAGCATGTGAGCGAAAATACGATGGAGAAGAACGATGAAAAAGAAAGGTCATCTTGAGCTATTTTTAATTCCTCTATACAGCAATCAACACGCTAATTCAGTCTCTAATAATAAAAGTTAATTAACGCTGAGCAAGGCAATCATTCTCCCAGTATGTGACCCAACAGAATAGAAAAATATTGATCAACTGTGTAGTCAACATCATTTTTTCTTTAAAGCAGCACAAGGCAAAAAAAGCGATTTATGAATAAATCATTTACAGTGGTATTCTGTATCAAGTGTCCTGGGCAATACCAGCAATTTTTCCAAATCAAAGGCTGACAGTCGGCAGTCTGTGAGGTTCTCGGATTGCTGGTAGGAGATGCTGAGGAACAATGGGCCATCCCAGGGATCTGCTCTGTTCATGCTTTTTACATTATGGATTTCCAGTACAACACCAACATATGCAACCTGCAGAAATCTTCTGATGAATTCCCGAAGGTTCGCTGAACTCACACTGCTGTTGGTTTTAAATACAAGACTGAGGTGCACATATTTACACTGCAAATACAGTAATATTGTACCATTTCAGTCAAAAAATAGTTATATTGTTAGAGTTTAAAATAACTTAAGTATAAGTTTTCTAATAGGTTTTGTACTGAAGCTTGTTTGGGATTTAAAAAAAACACAATTCTGACTTTTTCCACAATTGCGAGATATAAATGCAGAATTGCAAAATAGAAACTGACAATTTTGAGAAAATTGCCAATGTGCAGTTGTGAAAAACGTGCAATTCTGAGTTATTTTAATGATATTTCTCAGAATTGCAAAGTTAAAACACTGCAATTCTGACAAGTTGTGAGACAAACACTCAAATGTGAGAATAAAAGTCAGAATTGTAAAATGTAAATTGTAAAATCATAATATTGAATTTTTCTCAGAATTGCAATTTAATGTGTCTTTATATCTCACACTCCAGATGTAAAGTTGCCAATCAGAATTTTGAGTTTATATCACTGATCTATATTTAATGACTGGATCGCTCATTGCGTTCTAAACTGCCGTCAGGCAGTGAAGCCACCGGAAGTGTTTGATCCACCATTTACTATTCCATACCGACAGAGGGCTCCAACGTCTGCGCTACAGGGACCGGTGGTTCCACTTCAAAAATGACCCGCTATGCAGCCTTCAAGTGTGACCCGAAGTTCGCTAAAGTTCGCACAGGTTAAATTCAAGAAGTTTTAGTAATTTATGTTTAAATTAGTATTTTTTTGTACGAGGCAAGAGAAGTGTGTCATCACAAAATGAATATAAAATCATATAAATTAAGAGGTATAAATGCGCAAATCACTTCGAAATTATTACGCGTCCAATAGCGACACCATCTGACAGTTTTAGGTGGAGGCATCGTCTTTTAAAAAGATGTTCATAGAGCCATACAAATACAATAACACTCATCAATGT
>JAUCMT010000114.1:19666221-19676292 GCA_032357475.1 Enteromius thamalakanensis
CAATGCACAAGCAACAGATCTGGTTGACATTCCTGCTGTCAGCATGCCAATTGCACGCTCCCTCAATGCTTGTGGCACTTTGCTGTGAGACAAAACTGCACATTCCAGAGTGGCCTTTTATTGTGGGTTGAGTGTAATTGTGAAATTAGTTATTTTGGAATTAAAATTTTTTGAAAAGTAGTTCCTGTACCAATTTCTTTTTCAGCATCATTTACTGTGATTTCGCTTATAGAAACAATATTTCTGTATTAATCAATCAGGGCTTTGTTTGAGAAGGCGAAAGGTGGAACACATGTGCATTCAAAAACACTGAAACGAAGCACAAAAAATAAAATAAAATAAAAACTGCAGGGGTCTCAAGATGAATTCTGCAGTTTGCTTTGCTGTTACAAAATAAGCTCACCAGGGAGACATTAGAAAAACAAAAAGATATGATGCAACGGTCAAAAACATCCACCTATCAGATGAGCACACACTTAAAAACAAGACCACAATGGCACTTTAATTTTTAGGCACCTCTGAAAGGTATAGTAATAAGCAAAATACCTGAAAGATTAAACAACAATAAGACCTCAATGTCACTGGTATTACAATGCAAAGAGTATGACATTTGTTCCCAGACATTGTGCATCAGGGATTAATGTGTTATTTCATTAGGCGCATTTTGATTGATGCGACAAGTAGGGGATGTAGAAAATCACCTCTGCTGCAATGAGACTTTGATTGTGTCTATGGCAGTTTGAAACTGGCAATCTATCCTCAAAGCAATCTGCACAGCAGCCATTCTTCTCGTCTCCCTGCTCTCCCGTCCTCTCAGGGGGAACACCACTGTAACTCTTTATAAAGAGTCAAACAACCAGACCTAAACAACCGCAAAGAATGTTTAGCAGGGCAGAAAGTGCTGTTTCCTCGCTGATATAACACACCAAACACAGTCTGTCACAAAGACTTGTGTTCACAAAACAATCAGACGGGAAAGGTTTGAAACTAGTGGACAGATACAGGAAGAAGCGGTGTTTCTGGGATTATGAGCTGGTGTACGTCTATTTAGTAAAAATACTGAAACCTATTAATCATTTATTTTTGGGTTAATTACAACGAACAATGTGCTTTTCATGTTTTGTTTATAATATATATTTATTTTAGAATTATATTAATATACTAAATGGCTTCAAAAGATGAAGAGGATCCAACATTTAATTGCAGCCAAAAATAGTAAAAATGTGGTAATACTTTACAGTAAGGTTCATTAGTTAACAGTAGTTAACTACATTAGTTAACATGAACTAAGAATAAACAATAGTTCAACAGAATGGTTCAGCACTAATGCATTATTAAAATCACAAGTTCTGTTCGTTAACATTAGTTAATGTAGTGTGAACTTACAAGAACTAACAATAAACAACAAAGATGAATAAATACTGTAATAAATGCATTGTTCATTGTTTGTTCATATTAGTTAAATTAACTCATTTGAACAAATGGTACCTTATTGTAAAGTGTTACAAATATGTTATAGATGTAATAGTAAAATTAAATTATATATGAAGATTTCATTTGCAAAAACAGATAATTTTTTTTTTCCTTGTTCATTGCATTTCAATTAATCTCATTCAAACTACAGTTGGGTTATTTTGATTAGGTAAAATAAAATACAGCTAAGTTGTCTGTTTTTGCAAATAAACTCTTCTTGTATATATATATATATATATATATATATATATACTATACATACATAACCAAAATAAAAAAGTAAAATATAGAAAAAATTATGTCTTTGATGCATGTTTTTCTTACTTGATGAACACAAATAATATTTAATCATTTCCATTCATATGCACCAATATGAAAATGAATAATAATAAATGTAATAAAAATGTAAACGTTAATCTTTTTTTTTTTTTTAAATGATACTGCAAAAGGATAGTATAGATGTTTGTGTAAAACAGAAAATCTGTTCTGCTTTGTGAAAATGAGTGAATTTAATGCTCCTCTGGATCGGAAAACAAGAAAAGACAGCGATAATTTGACAAATTATTAAGAAAACTAACCTCAAAATTCACTATCAAAAACATTGTGAATATTCAACATACAGTACTGTATCGCTCACCTGGCACCCCAAATATAAATGAGACGCATTTAGATTATTGCACACACAACAATCTCACATTTCCATAGTCTGTCACAATTTAAGGGCTCTTCTACCACTGATCGATTTCCATTTCCATTTCAATCTGCATGCCTTCAGCGACTGTCTGAAACCCAGTTCATCATGTCACTTTTCGTCTGTTATCACATGCACTAACAACAGAAAGAGCTGTAGCCACTCATTTTAGGCACCTGACGATTGTTCTCCGTTCATCTGACAAGCCTAAATACATAAATTACCCCCACCAAAATTAAAAACCCCATCCAAGCAAAGTAATGGGAATCTTTGCATATTTATGATATCCGCAAGAGCTCTCCATCTCCATCAACAGCGTCCATTAATATGCACACCGCATGTATTTAGTGAAGTGGGTTTGTGTGACAGGCCGCGCTGTCTTCCGTCTGACTCCACATCAACAGACTGCAATAAAAGCTGGGTTGAAACCCGCGCCGTTGTTTTGTGACATTAATGTGTAGCTTCCACCCTGGCTCTTCTCAACAAGTGTCTACGTCCCTGAAATCCCTCTGTGTCCAGGTTGGGTAGAAAGGGCGGGTCCGAGCCGTCAATCAAATTTGTTTATGGCTCTGCTGTTGGCCAGCTACATGCTGACATTGCTGCTGCCGTGAGACCTGGCGAACCCGGCAGGAACGGAAGACCATCCATCAAGCCGACAGTCAGGCAATACAAACCACTCGGAGGGCGAGAACACACACGTCCTTCCAGTGCCAGATTTATCGCCCTCATATATACGCTCTGCTGATGGATACCTCATAAATAGCCGATCAGAAAAGCTGAATTAAAGCTCCACCCACATTGTCATTCTTCACTCTTCACCGGCTTGTACATCAGCAAAAAGGTCATCTTATGTTATTGCTATTATTTTTTTTTTATTTTTTTAGAATTAGGGTATGGAAGCAGTTATTTCAGAATGTAATTGTTTTCTAAGTGTTTTCCTGACCTTTCTACTCTACTACCTATGTTTGTAGAGAGAGGGATACAGGGTCAGGAAATGACACAAGCTGGATTCACACTGCCAATAACTTTCAAACAGTACACCTTTATATCTTATTTATCCCTAAAGGGCAGATTTCTGAAGAGGTACTGTCCCAGTGACAGCTTTGTGCCGTGTGTGAAATAACTGCTAGGTCACAGTTTTAAAGCAATCGGCCACTTCTTAAAATAGTGTATTACAATGTGTTTTAAATTACTTTAATTAAACAGCAGCAACGGCTTAGTGATAAATCCATTCAATAAACAGTTAAATGTATTAGAGTTCAATGAAAATCCCAATTTAAAGGGACAGTACGCCAAAAAAAAAAAAAAGAACACTCTCTCATTTACTCATTTACTGTACTTTCTTTTCTTCTGTGCACACAAAAGAATATATTTTGGGAAATGTCTTTAGTGCTTTTGCTTTGTCCAATGTCAATTAATTCCAATGTTGTTTGGCACACAGCGTTCTTTGAAAAATATTCTTTTGCAATTCCACAATAGACGGTATGATACACAGATGTGTAAATGATAACAGAATTATTTTTATTATCTTATTATTATTTTCAAAAATCATGTTATTTTATGATGTTATTTATTTATTTTTTATTTTTTTGGTATTTTAACAAGACCATACATAAAGTATTCAATGAAAAATAATAAATTACAGATCGTCTTAATATAAACCCACTTAAAACCCTCCCACCCAAAAGATATTTAAATATTAAACCTAGAGAAAATACAAATAAATAATAATGAAAATAAATGAAATAAAAAGGAACAAAAAAAAATATATAAAAATAAACAAAGATAAGCAAATACATAAAAATAAATGAACATTCCTCTCTTTCCAAGACAAGTTAATTAATGCGTTTAAGTGGTGATTTCAGGAGAACAGAGTAAGCCTTTTATGTGATCTAAAAAAGGTTTCCAGGTCTTATGAAAAGATTTGAGAGATTCAGAAATGTAGGTATTTTTAACCTAATTTTTAACCGAAATAAGACGATCATAATATGTATAATAAAGTTATTTTTATACATAACCCACATGTATATATATATATAAATATACATGCACACACACACACACACTGACTCTGAAAGTGACTCATCCAACTAGAAATGTGTTTTTTAAACCCCACATTTTACAAAGCAGTTTGAGTATCAGACAAACATGTTATACAAATGGGATATCCATATTTAAATCTGTTCTGAAATACCACATTAAATATAAACTGTAGAAATAGTGTGACAGTACAAAAATTCGCCTACTTATGACAACCTAATATGAATCGTTCTGACATAAATAAACTTACATCTGCCTTTTTTTATAAAGCAGCAGCAATTACAGAAGAATCAATCACAGTTTTGGTGCTCTGACAGCTGTGTTAGGAAACTCTTTGTTAGATGAGCACACTCACTTTCACATAACTGCTGATGTCTTCTTTTGCTGACGTAGCGGCATTTTAATTCTCAAGGATTCTGAAATGCTGAAAATTTCATTAAATATCCATTATTCTTTGTTGCTTACACTTGTCATCCTAGTTTTTTCTTCCTTTTGTCTTTCTTACACATTCGCTCCATTCCAAAAAAACTAGTGAGCTGTCTATCTAGAAAACATTTTAATTTATTATACTGTAAGTACGCTCAATACACAACAGTTGTTCCATAATGTATGAAGGCATCCCAATATCCTGTATCCCAATATTCCAATATCCTGTCTTCCAAAATACATGCTACCATTCAAAAGTTATGGTCCATTACTGAAAGCAGTCTCTCATGCTCCCTGATTTAATCAAACAATGCAGTAAAACAGTAACATTGTGAAAAATTATTAGAATCTTACAATTTTTACAAATTTGGAATCTTACAACATTCTAAATGTCTTTACTGTTACTTTTAATCAATCAAATGAATGCTTGCTGAATAAAAGCACTTATTTCTTAAAAAAAAGGGTAATGTTAAGAAATGAAGAAATTAAGAAATGTACAATGGCAGGAGAAATGTTGCTCAATATACAGTACATCAAAATCATCAACAGAATACTTCAATTGCAATAATAATGTGTTATGTGCTTATGTTAGGTTATTGTGCCAACATGCTCATGCCAAACTCCAGTGAAATCATTTGAATCGAGTCTGTCATGCAGAGCGCCGATGTATTCTGTTGCAAACCACTGATTATGCAGGCAGTAGGCAATGAGGCAACACACTAGGTTTCGAAACAGAGCTTTTGTCTGTTTACATGCTTGTTTTAGTCCGCACTTCAGACATGTCAAAGGCTAACATTGACTATAAAAGGAAACCTGCGGAAATGTATTTATACAATCTGCGTCCCAGAATTGAATCAGAACCAAAATCATAACTGAGGGGCCTCTATATTGAATTTTTTTTTTTTGATGCACGTTGAGTAGATTCTCTTTTTTTTCACAGCACAGTGCCTGAGATAAAAAAGACAACATATGGAATATGTATAAAAACATCAAAGGAAGAGATTGTCTATAAAACCTGTGATGTGCTCCTCTAACCGAAATGAAAACAGAAATCAATGTGGTGAAATTATATCACTGCTATACGAAAAGAGATACCTGTAACAATAACATCAAAGCCAATATTGTTTTGACAAAGAGTTGCATATATAAGACATTCTTTAAAGTCGACACAAAGTATTTATTTGTCTATACATGCCATGCATTTTTTCCCTTTAAAATAACATGCACTGATTAATCTTGCAGAAGAAGTCCAGAAATGCATATGAAAAAAGCACGTTTCTGGTCTTATCCATTTTGTTTTTATGTTGACTTTAAATGTAGGGGAAAAGAAAAATTTAAAGTGGGAAGGAAAGAAATGAAATGAAATGAAAAAATGTCATGCCTTAGCAGCTGTCAAAGGTAGCTATGTTTTATCTTGTGTTATTCAGTAAATGTTCTGCCTATAGCGCAGAGAGGAAATAATACATTGTTCCTGTCTTGGGCGGTTATACTGCAGACCAGCTGTGAAATTCTTCATTGTTGTTCGGAGCAGGTACAAGCATAACTACACACTTCTCAACTAGGGCCGGCTTCTCTCAGGAATCTCAGAAACATTCGGAAGAGAAAATAATCGATAGTACCACAATAAAGCAAAACAAGTTTGATAAAAGATGGGATTATAGAGTTAACACCAATGCACTGACATCTCTCTCTCTCTCTTAGCTTGTTGAATTCTGATTATTCCACACCATTAGACCTCTGACCTTTAGGGTTTGCAATTCTGTGACCCCAGGGTAAATGCTTACAACATTTATGAGAAAAAACATTTGTCTACAGGTGTGTGCTTGAAGTCAGCATCCCGATTTTACTCCGGCCCAGTGCTGAAGATGCCTCAAGTGTTCTGGAGGAGTTACAGGGCTTGACTGATAAAAACCCCACACGACCACAGGGTCATTCTTGCCTCCCGAGAGGATCATTCAAGGGACACTGGGTTTACAAGACTGAGGCTCTACTTTATTTTAGGGTCTCTTAACTTGTTAATTATTAGCATGCATATTACTAGAATATTAGCCATTTATTAGTAGTATTTAAACACATATTAATACCTTATTCTACATCCCTAACCCAATCCCAAACTTAAAAATGACCTTACTAACTAGTAATAAGCAGAAAATTAGGTATTACTGATTACTGAGTCATAGTTAATAGTGAATTAGTGTTCCCTATTCTAAAGTGTTGCCAGATTTTCTATTTATTAATTTTTTATAATTATGAAAAAAAGAAAGGATATTTAATCAAAAGTGACAGAACATTGTTACAAAAGAATTTTAAATAAGTATTGTTATTTTTAATTAAAATTAAAAATGTTAATTTATTGCTGTATTTTTAATGATTAATAATAAATAAATAATAAATAAATAAAATACTATCCATTTTGATTGTCCAACAAAAAAAACCCTAAACTTTGTTTCTTTTGATTTTGTGTTGTACTGTAACCTACATGCACTTGTTAGATATTCAAGACTTTCAACAACTTTCAATCCAACTAACTTTTTTTTAAATCATTTGTAGTATTGTGATGTCTCTGGTTCTTCTGCAAGTACAATTTTTGCAGCATTGTGTAAAAAAATTGTTTCTGTCTAAACTTTTTTTCCGAAACTCCTTGATATAACTAGCCTTCAAATGACAACATATCCAAAATAAGGCCACAGCGCTATCATCTTCAGAGGTAGTGTGCACTAAACCTGAATCTGATTAGTCGAAGTCTCAAGGTCTTGAGTGGGAGCTGTGTGGGACTGTAAAGTGCTGAAAGCAACTCACTCACAGAGCGTGAGAATGGAAAGGATGCTCTTGGACAATAAGCAAGCAAGGCCACATATCCAGAACATACAACTGCAAAATGGAAAAAAACTGGATCTTTGAATCAGAGCTGCAACAACGAATCAATTAAATAGATAAAAATCAATTACTAAAATAGTTGGCATGAATTTCATAATTGATTCGCTGTGTCTCGCAACACGGAGACATTTGATTATTAAAAAAATAAATAAATAAAACTTTTAGTTGAATGCGGAGTGGAGTGAACACACTCGGCCTCTCTCTGTTATGCTTGCTGGTGCCAGGTGAAAGAGAACGTAGGAGTCGTCGATTCAAATAAACTTATAGTCTTTTAATAATAACAAAAGCACGAGGAGATACAAACAATCCAAGATGAGATACAAAGTAACATTCATTGACAGACAAACTTGAACTCAAAGGACATGGTATTTATACACAACGAACTAATGACTAAAGCGACGACAGCTGGGGAGACACAGGTGGAACTGAATTAACTAATAATCACATAATGACAGGAAAGACCAAATAAGGACAAACAGGAACTAAATTAAAATTTAACCAAAACAGGAAGACATGAAAACGAAACCATAACAGACAATGAACGTAACACTCTCGCGCACTGATGCTAGCAGGGTTTAGCGCCTCATAGACCAGGTGGAGCAAAACAATTTTAAAAAACGAGCGGAGGCTGAGAAAGATACATAACGGAGGCAGAGAAATCCGTGTGACCCAAGTCACCCAAGGTGTGGAGGCATTTCACACTAAATTTGAATGCATATCATGTAGATGTTGAACATATTATTATTATTATTATTATTAATAATAATAATAAAACCTTTTTTTTTTCAACCAAGTCTGAGACCTTCAATAAAATGTATTATATTTGAGCACATACATGCACTATGCAGAAGTTGCAATATTGATATGACTAGAATATGAGCTTCTTTAAAAAAAAACTGTCATAAGGCACTAATTAGACAAGCTTTAATTATTAATATCATTTAATTAGTATTAGTCAATATTAAAACGTTTTTTTTAAAGAAGATTCGATTAGATATTAGATAATAATCATGCGTAACTACTGTAGATACTGAGAAGAGTGAGATGATGGTATTTATGCCGAGGTGGATAAATGAAATTAGGAATAATTAATAGGCTAGAGGGCGATAATACTAATGAGTGCCAATGGGTACCGGCTGTGCTGACTTCCCTTAACTATGTTAAAACATCCCATAAAAACTTTATCCAAATAAACAATGGAAAACTAGTGTTAGCGTAAAGCGAAACAATATTTAAGAGTGTGCATTAACAACAGTTATCTGAAAGTCCCTCCACAACTAATCTGCATTCATTAAACAGTAACTTTTCAAAGCAAGGCTGACTGATTTATTTACAATTCGACATAAAAGACAGTCACGCTGCACACTGATTCTCGCAGTGGGAGGGAGGCTCGTGTATGATTCTCCTCATGTCACATTTGTGTTGTTCCATTTACATTCATAATTTCTTGAAGTCTTTGAACCTCGCAAAGACGCACTAAAGTCTCCGCATGCAGGGACCTCCAGTGGAGCACTGATACCCAGCACAATACAAACAGACTTTGTAATACCGGCGAGTACACATTGCGATCACATATTTGCCTTGCTTTGGTGAGGTTTAGATGATGCACACACCGTTGTCTCAGCATTTGCATTGCAAACCAGTGAGAATTTGCTGAGATAGCAAGTGGCATGGAGAAATCAATGATGAAACCCAGTGGAAATCTGTGGCTTTGATTTCCAGCCTTTTTTTAACGTTTACGTTTGTATGTTGTCCAACGCAGTGCCCTGAAGCAAAACCAGGTTTCATTGCAGTTTAAATAGAGAAATGAGCTTTGAATTAAAAAAGCAAAATCCAACCTGAAACTGACCACTGAGCAAATTCATTTAAGGGATTGTTCTGGTACACAAACACATACATATTGTACACCATCTTGAAAGTCGACCAATCACTGGAAGGGTTTGGAAAAATTAATGAATGGTTTGGGAGTTCTTGGACAAATAAGGTAAAAAAATAAATGCGTATTACAAGAAAAAGCTGTGACTTTAACTAAACGGGTGCTGTTGTATAGAGGGCAAACTGAGGACAGTCAGTACTCTAAACACCACTTTAATGTCATAGCGCTCTGAGATAGGGAAAAGATTTGGTCCTCAAACAGCCTGCAGTGTGACAGACGCAATCTGAAAGTGTCAGTACTGATGACAGATGGGTTGGGACCACCAAAAATAATAATAACATTCATACAGCTGTGTATGTTCAAACATTCTTATGTATGACACAGTATGTCTTGTTATTCGTGAGGCAAGGTTATTAGGATGCTGGCATTTTCCCCTCTCGTTGCACCCATTTCATATTTACAATGCCTCCTTACTCAGAATGTGCAAAATTACACACTATCCTGACAATTGGTGGGATATTTGAAAAACTAGTGGACAATTATCACAGATTATTATTATTATTATTTTGTACTTTTTACTTATTCTTATTGAAATGTATTTCTTTTTAAATAAACATCTATCTATCTATCTATCTATCTATCTATCTATCTATCTATCTATCTATCTATCTATCTATCTATCTATCTA
>JAUCMT010000114.1:19677610-19699399 GCA_032357475.1 Enteromius thamalakanensis
TCTATCTATCTATCTATCTATCTATCTATCTATCTATCTATCTATCTATCTATCTATCTATCTATCTATATATCCATGCATTTATATAAATAGAAGAATAAAATTTAAATAAATTAATACTTACATTTATATTATGTAAAATATCATATTTATACATTATAATATATTCATACATAGTAACATTTTATTAATAAATATTTTTTTATTTTGTATTATAAATGTGGTTCATTCTTCTTTTTCATACATCATTTTTCATGCATATATTTATATATATATATATATATGCAGGTATAATTATATGGTAAGATATTTTAATGATTACTGTTATATTTACAATTAATTTGGTTTAGGGTTAGTTGAATGCAATTATGCATGTAACTAACATGTAACTAACAGACGATAAAATAAAGTGTAACCATAAAATGATCTACAGTTTAACATAAAGTGAATGAATTTTGACATGCAACAACAATTAATATGCTTCCTAACTCACTAACTGACTAGTCAGCCTTACTGATCCATACTTAATCGTACGTCTCTCGGTTTAGAAGCACACCGTGTGCTTTCCCGAGCCAGTCCATTATTTTCCATTGTCTTTGGCTTTTTCAGTGATCAGTTCCGGGCCATCCTTTCTGTCTCTGTACTCTGATCCGTCTTCCCAGCTGTGTGATGAAAACTAGATCTTATTTTGCCAGGAGGTTATCCTTCGGGGCAGTTCAAAGGCCCCTCAAAATCTCCACATTACATTGACATGGCTGTGAAATCTTCAGTTTCACATCCCCACCTTGGGCAAAGAGATACGGCCTGCACAGCTGGACTTGGCCTAGTTAGTATTCTGCCTGACTGTAGGGTACAGCGCCCGGCTTTATAGTGTTCTACTGACAGTAAAGGTCAGACCTCAATGGGCAAGCAATCTGTTAAGCCCTCTTCAACTGTGTACTGCACACACACACTCACAAAGACTAGCAAACACACACAAGGCAAGATTACATGACTTGGACCAGTTCCTCAGACACAATCATTCTCTTCACTCACATACACAATAAGTCTCTCTCTCACTTGATCCACTGCTCACTCACACGCCAGCATCTGGGTGAACCCTAGGAAACCAGTCAACATGTTTGGGTTATGTTTCACTCACAAAACCAAAAGAAAACAAATTAATCATTTTTCATATAGAAAACCAAGCCTGTTTTTAGAACCACTAATGTGGTTTTATTACAGTATTGTGTCAATACTTGGATAAGAAATAAGCTAATTTTTCTTAAAATGTGGAGTCATTTCATCATTCCTTTGTTCTGCCGAACACAAAGGTTTGTATTACCAAATAAGCCAGGTTTATTTCAGTTAGTCTGACTTATTGCCGCTTAATTTGGTTTGAAACAAGTCAGGCTATCTGCCAAAAGCCTGGCTTATTTGGTAAAATTGTTTTATGGAACAGGCCCCAGGCTGTTTTAGGTCACCATAGACTTCCATAGTAGAAAAACAAAATACTTCAAAAGTCAATTAATCCCAAACAAACACACCAATGCACAAGATACGCAAACACAATTCACTATTTTTAATGGTTAGACGTATATGCCTCAGACTAAACATACCTGGCAGACCATAAATACTTCCATAAAAACTTATACTGAAAGAAATGTGGAGAGCAAAATATCACAGAGATTTGGCAAACAGCCCAGAGCATCCTAGCAGAGTGGAGGTGATTTCTGCACTGCCAAACATCCCTCGGTGTCTTCAGGCAAAATAATTGTCTGCAATTAAATGCAAACTTCAGATAATCAGAAAACAGTTTAAAATGAAAGAAATAAGCTCAAACGTGCAAGTGCAAAATCATGCAGTAACACAAATGCATATGTTGCTTTTCAAAAACACTGCCAATCTATACTGGTTACAGGTCATAGCAAACGCAGAACTGTGGCTCAGTATAGCGTCTCATCAAAGAAATGCTATACAAAAAGCCTAGGATGTCCTTGAAGTCCGCCGGTATGGAAAAAAAACACAGAATTCGATTTAGAGTAGATATGATGCTTCTATGGATGGACTGAAAACATCTGATTGCTTGGATAAGATATTTGGCAGTACATGTTTTTCATAAGCATTGTGGCTTTTCATTCCCATGTTAAATGTGTTTAACCCTAGGTCTTTATCATTAAGACGCATTGCCTATTAAAAATGTGGCCTAGAGAACAAAAAAAAAAAAAAAAAAAAACAAGCTACAAATTGAGTGTGAAGCAGAAAGAACACGTTGATGGAAGGAAGATGTATAAACTAATTCACTATTTTTTTATTTGTTTTCTTAAGTAAAAAAATATCCTAAGGGAAGCTACATCTATATGCCTTAATATATCAATTAGTGTTATCAAACGATAAACCACTTCCAAAATAAAAGTCTTTTTTTTACATACTATGTGTGTGTGCTGTGTTTATTGTGCATATAAATACACACAAATGCCTATAAATGTATATTGTAATTTTTTTTTTTATAGATTTTTATTATATCATTGTATATGATATATATACATATATATATATATATATATATATTATATTTTTCTTAAATATATAAATGCATGTGTTTGTATTTATAAATTCATAATAAATATACACAGTTGACACACACATAGTATGTAAACAAACTTTTATTTTGTATGAGATTAATCACAATTACTTGTTTGCCAGCACTTATATCAATATACTGTAATATTTTGATACATTATCGTGAGGGGAAATATCAAATGCTAACATATTTATAATCAGGCTGACATTCAGATAAAAAATAGAATTAGACCTGCTTTTGTATAAATGGGTTTGCAGTTATTCAGCAAATAAAAACTGTGGCTCCAAAATAAGAAAAAATGACAGATAAAAGAAGTCCATATTGTGTATGATAATAAAAAATATTACTAAGTCTTCTGAAGTCATACTGTATGACAGCTTTCTGTGAGGAACAGACAGAATTTTAGAATAAACGACGGATTATCTGTTCTATGAAATTAAGCATTATGAATTTTTTATACAAACGGATATATCTGTACTCCAAAGTAGTCATGCTAGTGAATTAGACTGCAATCTTTCATATCTCATGAGGATAAAACTGGTAATGTCATTTGTAGTGCTGCTGTCATAACGGCAATATAAGAGCTGTGGAGATAGATATATGTACGCCGGCCTCTGAAATCCATTCAGCCAAACATTCACATGGATTCTGACTCTCTTTAAGAGCTGTATGAGGCCGAAGGGGGGTCATCTCTGCAAGCTGGTCGGCTGAGCAAATCCAGTTAAGGCAATGAATGTGACATCCACACGGCAATTCCATTTCCGACAGCCATATGGTGAGGTGACTGTATACCTGCCTTTCCATCAAACATAATTGACAATAAAACACATAAAAGCCCACATAGAGTGCTGCAAGTGCAGTCTTTTATCAGCGGCTGTGTACTTTCTCATCTTGCTGAAGGAAAGTGCTAATTCTGACTCGTCAACCTAAAAATACTTCAACATCCACATTTCCAAACCCTTTGGCCTGTGACATTTTAGTGTCAGAACTTGCCACCGGGACTTGTCTGGATCACTCTGTCCCTCTAATCTGATGCTAACTGTTTCTGAATATCCTAGCTGATCCGAACACTTGGAAATTGCTGAAAGGTCACTGGCACAATAGTTCCTCTTCACTTACTCTGTGCCAAGGTCACACTCACCTATCTACTGGGAGAAATAAAATAAAAATAAATCTACATGTCAATTTGCACATGCTGTTATAAAACAGAGAAACTCTCTTTCAAAGAGAACTATAATAATTAAATATAGTGTATACATAAATTCTATATTATAATGTTCAGATATTAGATTTATTAATTATGTATAACTTATTTTCCTATTATTTCCAATGACACTTAATTATAAATTATATTTTAATGCACAATTAAACTATATAAAATAAACTCTTAATACAGGTGCAATAGAAATAAATTAGCGCTATTTTTTTGTCAATTTTAATGCACACACACATATGCATATGTTTTTTATCTATAAACATACCTATTTTATACATATATTTTTTTAATGGCTGTGTGTTCCTTAATATATATGTATATATAATAAACATAAACTATATACACACACATTAAGTAAACACAAACCTTTATATTTTTGATGTTATTAATCAGGATTAATCATTTGACAGCATTAAAATAAAGTATTATTATATAAATATTAAATAATAAGCAATAAAATGTAATATTATACATATTTTTTTTAATGAATATATATACAGTGCAAAAAAATTAAAATTGTTGATTGTCAGACAAAGCTTAATTTAATTTAGCTTAAAAATATAAAAATATAAACATTCTCCAGGCAGCATAAACCTTTATTTCTTAGTGTGGGACTGAGATCTAAGGAGAAAAGCAACGAGGCACTGTTCTGAATCCGTCACTTAGATGTTGATTTCCATAATCTAATAGTCTAATTTGAATTTATGACTCAGTTATCAAATTCACACTCAATATCAATGCGCAGAACATACACGATAGTACAGCCCCTCCAGGGCCTTTTGCTTCATTAGCAAAGCCAAAATAGCCTATAAGTGAAGCCCACTAAGGGTTTTCAGTTGACAAGAGTTTATAAATGGATCAAGGTTGCATTTTAGACTTGCATTTCAGCCCAAGTCAAGGGACAGCATGGATAACGGCACTGATATCTTAATTGGAGCCACTGAAAAGGGTGTTAAGAACCACTAAATAAAGCATCTGACATTCTCATTATTTTTCAAAGGTGTCTTCATACATGCAGCGCCTATCAATTATGGTATCAAAAATATGTGCCAAGTTGTCTCCAAGTGTCATTCAGTGCTTAAAAGGTTCAGTAGAGGAATGCCTGACATCCTGATTTAAGGACTTAATTGAGCAACAGAAGGCTTGACAGGAGAAATGTGCAATGACATATCATCAGAGACAGTCGAACGAAACCGAATGAAAAGGGAAAACATCTGTAGTTCATGCACTTCATAGCCAATTCACAGCTCTTTTGGAAGCCGCAGAAGTCTAATACAGTAGCTCTGAAGAAGCCTCCATGGATAAAGCATGCAAGACCAGGCTCGCCAGCCAAAATGCTGCTTTTACAATGTTTCAACATCTAAAATGGATATCTGACGCTTCACATGCACACCATATCCATGTCTATCAGGACTGTCCACCCTCTCCGAGCTTGTTTTCAATGCACATGAAGGTTTTTCCCCAATTGGAAGCTGTGAATGCAATATACACGTGCCAGATTTCTCCAAAGGTCCTCATGTTTGCGGTCCAGTATGCAGACCCTCTGGCGATCCGGTCCTGCGGGCTGAATTGGTTATTGGATACATCACACCATTAAAGGAGATTAAGCAGGATTAGTGGAAACCCTTAGAGACACTCATTAAAAGAGGCTAAGTGTAAATGCTGTAGGGAACAAGATGTGCTTGCTGGATTACGCTCAGATTTATCGTGTTAAAAGCCAGACTGAAAATATGCTCCTCTGAGATGTTCCGATTTTATGCAGAAAGTTCTCACTCAGAAATGTATTCAAATGACAGCGGCGGGAAATCAAAAGACTACAGCGAGCTTTAAAAGATTTCATAAGGTGAAGGATTTGTAATTAACTCAAGCAAGAGATGTAGAGAAATTTCATTAACATCCCATCTTTACTTCTCTGAGCCTGGGCGAATTCAAAAAGGCGAACAGACTCAAAGTCTTAAGCTTCAATAATCATATTAACATCTTACAAGAAATTCCCTTTGACTAGTTCTGAAGCTTTACCTTCAGCCGTTTTATGCAAGTGGATATTGAATTTTGAAAACTTAAGAAAAATAAGAAAAAAGTCTAATTCAGTTTCAGCTCTCTGGTTCATTGTGCATTTTGATGCCGTGGAAGGCATATTTGCAAAGATGCTTTTCAAGGAACCACTCGGAAGGGAGACCTTAAAGGGTCAAATCATCTATTCAAGAGTGAAAGAAAAGAATAATTACCCCAAGAGACGTTCTGTGTCCGTGAAGCTCAAGACCTCTTGATCATGTTGAATCTTTTGGGTAATTTAAAACTAGAATCATCACGTAACAAGCAACTATCAGTACTTTATGTGTTATTGCTAGACTCTTCCAAACTTTACTGTGAATTTCAGTGGTTTTATTTAATGAAAACTTAAGACCATTGCACACTGAGTCCAAAAACAGTCAGCGATGAAAAAAAATACATGATCTCGTTTACACACAGCCCTCGAAATTTTCGTCTGTCATATAAAAATTTCAATCAGATTCGATTTTCTGCGTTTTCTCATCTGTAGCATGCATTTTGATGAAAAATATGCAAAAAAAAACAACAACACATGCAAAAAGTTCTGACTCGGTGTGTAAAAACTTTTCATAATGGTGAAACTGATCATCACAATTATTTTTCGCAAAATACATTGATGTTTTGAGTGCCTAGTGCTATAAATTTAATTAATTATTAATTGTTTATTGTTATGTTTTCCTGTTATTCAGGAAAAAAAATAATTGGCAACTACAAAGAATACCCATGTTTAGATTTACTACAGTTTGGATTGGATTTATTTTTAAGGTTTGATGGCAGACACAGATTACATTTTAATGTGACCGTAAAATTAATTAAGAGTGCTAAATCACAATTTACTGTTTACTTGTGAACGTTTTCAGCTCATCAGAGCTATTTTCTTCTTTATGAATTGCTTAATATAAGCCTCAGTTAATACCACATGGTTGCCAAGTTGTAAAGATTAAGTAAAACACTGTCCAGAAAAACTGTGTTCTTTAAGCATCAAGCACTGATAGGGGGATTTTAAATAATTGGCAACCCCTATACAATAACTCTTGAGAGAATCAGAATCAGAATGAGGTGTGTGTACACACACAAGGAATCTGTTTTAGTCACAGAGCTCTACAGTGCAACAGAAGGACAGTCACAAGACAAGACACAAACAATAAAAAGAATAATATACTAAATAGTGTACAAAATAGCAAACACAGATGTAGACATTAAATTAAGAACAGGTATGAAGTGTTTGTACATGTATGATAATATGTGCAAATATGAAATGTAAATAAGTGTGTGTTGAATAAATAATGTATAATAATGTAGTGTGTTCCATGTGTATCGTTCATGACAATTGAAGGCAGTATTGAGCAATGCACAAAGAAGAAGATCCATCAACAGATCTATCTGAATAACAGCACTCAAGACAACAGCAGGAACACATGATTGGGATGTTTTTGACAAGGATAAAGGAGCTGAGCCCAAAGTAACACAATTACCTTCTTTTCTTTTCACCTTTTTTTGCTGCCATTAAAGGGAGAATTAATTGACACATTATCTTCCCATTAAGTGGTGATTTTCCTATCAGATACAGCCACTAGTGATAACAGGACAGCGCTCTCATTCATTCTCCTTCAGGATTACATGCTATACCTGAGGACAGAGGCAAATGGGTTTTTTCCTGCACTGATGTAATGTACTATTCCTAAATCAATTTACGATTGGACAGCACATGGCCAATTCACTCGAAATTACACAGTTTATACTATCTGTTCATAATTGCACACATTTTACCCAAGAAAACCAGTGTGGACTACCCCAGTCAGTTCCTCATCTATGTATAAATGTAATGGATTAAATATTAAATTCCCATTATTTACAGACAGACATCATATCTGTCTAAAAAATAAATGATCAAAATTCCACTGCTTTTAAATGCCATTGCATAAATAAAAACGGTGTCCTTGCAAACTGAAAATCAAATGAGTAAATAGCTTCCCTGTCTCTTTTCCTGTTCCTTCATGACCTTTATTCTTGCTAAATTGTGTAAATAATCAAGCCATAATTACATTTTAACTAACTGAGATGTTAATGCATTTTTGAAACATCTTATATTTAAAACAAATGTATATTAAAATATGCTCTAGACAAGCTAGGTTAATTAAAGTTTATTAATTATAGCTTATAAGCATCTGAGCTGGACCAGACCATATTCCAAAAAGTCTGATATACCATGATATAACAAAAGCATATTAAATACTTGTGAGTTACAGACTTCAAAAGGAACTGGAGAAGAGGAATGACCCTGTAAGTCTGGTTAACAACCAGACAGAACACAGCGAGGTCTGAGATGTGCAGTCGCCGGGATAATGTTCCTGAAGAGAAGAGATTTTAAAGCTCTATATGTACAGTATCTCATCTGGTGAATAGCCTAAAATGAATCTGTGTGCCAAAAACGAGGGCTGAACACTGATTAATCTTTTTCTTTTCTTTGCCCGAGACCACATAAGCAGCTCTTCTGGATGTGAGGCTTTCAGGGGTCTCTCTTGATCCGTGCGTGTTGTTTGTTGGCAGAATCAAGCAGGCGAAAAAACAAAACTCTATGCGATGGAACGGTTCCTCTTGTAAATGATTCAAGGATCAGTCATGCCTGATTAGGCCTGAGCCAGAGATATTGGAGAAAATGGAGGGCTTGTGTACTTCTGAGCCCCGCTGAAGCTGACTGACAACAGTGGGCTTCCAACATGTTCAATACTGTAGAGGGAAAAGCAAGCTTTTATTTGATGCACAATAAAAGCTTGTAATACTCCATTCTCAGCCAAATAGGTTGAGACAAGATGACACAATGACAAGAAGAAAGGCATGATGGGATATGACTTGACCTGTGCCAGCAAAAAGTCAGTCAAAAACAGAAAAACCAAGAATCATCCTCGAAGCATTGTGCTTTAAACGCTATCTCAGCTCTTCCAACCGATATAGATCCTTATAAACAAACTGATCAATAACTAAACAAGAGCATCGCTAAAGTTTACAACCCACTCCCTTACTATCAAAAAAACAAATGAAAAATAGATCATAGAAATCGGAATAAATAAATCTCTTTTAAGTACACTATATAAAAATATATTTCTAAATATATATGCAATGTAAACTGTACAGTTTAAGAGAGTATATTTTTATTTCGTTTAACCTTCACAGTAAAAAAAAATTATATTACAAAATGTAATTAAAAGGGGAAAAAAAGAAAAAGTAATCGAATTTAAATATATGAAAATATATCTATAAATACATAAATATTTATATAAACTGTACAGCTTCATGAAATATAATAAAAATGAAATATATTCGCTAAAGCTTTATATAAAATAAAAAAAACTAAAATAATTTATGGTAAAAAAAAGAAAAAAAAATTTTTTTTCAGTTGTTTATATATTTTAAAATATTATTACAATAATTTTTCATTTATTTCTTCACAATAAATTGCTCCAAAAATGCATCATACAATATATGTCCGACTGTTATAACGACCTGAAAAGCAAGAGACTGAAGGATTTTGGCATGCAGTGGGAAAAGTCTTGTCAGATGTCATATTGTCGCAGCAAAAGGTTCCTTCATTAATTCATGAACTTGACCCCTGGGGTTACGAGCAACGACTCATGAACTATACAAGCTGACACCAATGTGCACTACCACAACTTGCCAGTAATGCATTTACTAAGCTAGATAAAGCATGGAAAATACATCTCCATTTTATCACATCAAATAAAATCACAGCTTTAACTTTTGTTAAATGTTACACAAGCCACTGCAAGTTCCTGCATTTCTGCTGGGTTTTGTTTTGCTGCACAGAAGTTGCTCTTTTATAGCTCAGGAGAAGAGGCTTACTGTTTAAACCTAATTACATTTTACACACTGAGATCTGAAACTGATTGTTATAGTGGCTTACAGTAGGCCAAGTTTAAAAAAAAAAGATGAATAACTTTGACTGTGTTTTTTAAACCCAGTCCAATATAATAAAGAACATGATTTGTGATATTTTGCTTCATGCAATAAACCACATTTCTTCACAAAGACAAAACACTTGATGTGGAAGACATGTGGATGTGAATAGCTGCTGGCTGATAATGAGCTTTAGTAGGGGTCATTTTAAGCAGTAAAAGCCACAACAGAAAACAGCTCAATACAAGATTCTTCTGAAGGCTTTGAGAACTTAGATTTGTAAACTAAAGTAAAAGCGATTTGAAATTTAAATGAGCAGAATATTACACAAGTACATAGTAAATATTTGTGAAAATTCTGTCCTTATTATAAAGTCTAACACTAGAAGCATTTCCCCTTAGGTGCCGGAATGTTTAATATTTCATTATAATTTTTTGTGTGTGTTTTCTGCGTAATTTTTTAGACAAGCTACTGCAGAGAGTGAGAGCGGGGGTGCAATTTCAGTCTAATACATCAACATATACACATACACACACACACACACATAGAGGAAGACTAAATTAACCCATAACTCATGGCAGAGGTCAGGCATTCTTATATAGAAAATATTCCTTTCAGCAAATGCTGCAAGAAAGGAACATTTATTATTGATAGAAAACACACAGCAATATATAATAAACCGATGACTTGGCTTAAAGCTCACTGGAATTTCATCCATCAACTGAATGTTCTCTTCTTCTAGCAATATTGACCACTGTCACGGACACTGTACAATGAACAAGAGCACTTCTGTAAATAAGCTGCAGGCCGGGTTAAACGGAGTCAAGCCAATATATACCATATAGACTTGAGTAATATTTGTATATTGATTATACATGTGAGTTTATTTGATTTTGCTGCTTGTTTTCTGACAAATATTTGTAGAGTCCTAAAGTGGCACACTTTGCCATTGATTTTAATGAATAAAAGTGCACTGCTTTACTTTAAATACTGTACCTATACCTCATAATAGCAAATGTTTCAACATTTTGTCAATTTAGTTTTTGAATTCTCTCTCTGCATTGATTTGATTAAAAAAAACAGTAACAAAAAAAACAGTAATATTATGAAATATTATTTAAGTTGAATGTTAAACATGAATTAAAAACGAACAATAATTAAAAATATTAAAATAAACAGTGAAATTGTTACAATTTTATGTGTTAATTCTATTAAAAACTGTTAAAAAAAGGTAATATTAAGAAATATTGTTTAAGTTGAATGTTAAACATTAATTAAAAACGAACAATAATTAAAAATATTAAAATAAACAGTGCAATTATTACAATTTTCTGTGTTAATTCTATTAAAACTGTTAAAAAACGGTAATATTATGAAATATTCTTTAAGTTTAATGTTAAATATTAATTAAAAACTAACAATAATTAAAAATATTAAAATAAACAGTGAAATTATTACAATTTTCTGTGTTCATTTTATTAAAAACTGTAAAAAAAAAACACGGTAATATTATGAAATATTATTTAAGTTTAATGTTAAATATTAATTAAAAACTAACAATAATTAAAAATATTTAAATAAACAGTGAAATTATTACAACTTATTTATGGGATGGTAAAGAAAGTTGGCAAAAAAATGGCAATTTTCAATTTTTTTATTTAATTTAATGCATCCTAGCACAAATAAAAAAGTAACTTCTTAAAATATCCTACTGTCCGCTTCTAAAATCCCAATTTAACTGCTGGTGGTCGCTCCCCATGTGGGTCGAGCTCCAAGGAAATGCTTACTCATTTCCACCAAACACGTCAGATATATTCAAGGCAAGCTCATTTTGTTCTTACACTAAAAAAAAGCGCTTTTACTGAACGCACATAATTGGCTCTGATTTGCAAAGCATGAGCCTAATTGCAGTCCTGGTGAGGCAGGTGATGGAAATAGCTCCTGAAATTGACTTCAAAAGAACTTGTTGTCTTTTCTTCCGTGGATATGACTGAATTCAGTCTGCTAATTTAACTTAAAGAGATGCGGCGCACAGTTTCCTTTAACCTTCTCTCTCTTTCTCAGTAAGCAAGATTCGTCATGCTCTCTGGCCAATGTTGCGGTCGGTGTTTGACATATCTGAACGCATGAATAACATTTTCATGAAATTTTCACAGAGGTGTATCTATAATTCACATGCCCTTTCTTAGCTAGTGCTGATTAGAGCGAGATGCTCGAATCACTGCTGGGATCTGCTCGTTGCATCTCTGATGCACATTTACTATTCAAAACATTTTCATCAAGATCCTCGTTCCAGACATTCTTGTCTAAAACACCAAACCGAGGCCGACCTTGTTGCACTGCTTCCTCTAATTAATGCTCATTTAAGACTTTCATGCCAAACACATTTAGCTCAGTTCATCTAAAAATACTCAGCCCACCCACATTCAAAACAAATTTGCAAATCATATTCCCCAGATTGCAAGATTGTTTGCTGTTTAGTGACTGAATGAAGGGTGATTTTATATGCAGGCGCTGAAAAGATCCAAATTTAATTTGCTTCAAATGTACAGATATTACACAGATGTTATAAACAGAAAATCTCCTACACAGAACCTTCAGCCCGACACTTTATGGCTTAATATATGAAAGTATATGCATTCTGTTTTATTAAAGGTAATCTTTTCGAAAGAACTTTATTGCTTTGAGCTCAAAACAGAAGATTCTGTTATGTTTCATTTTCGACTTTGCCTCACAAAAAAACAGATATAAATGAGACAGTTGTTAATATATAGCAATACCTAGCACAGCTCAAGCAGTTTGGTCAGGAAAGTTGAAATCTAATGACTGATTGCAGACTTTGGTAATCTGAGCACTTATTATGAAGTCTTTTGAAACTCTAGAGGAGACTTCAGATGAGAAATGTCTCAAAGGAGTAAACTTTAGCAACACTCTCCATTGAGCACTGTTTTTAATCTCTGTCCAGAGTCTCGGTGAAACAACTGAGATATTCCAGATCTCACTCGAGATATTTCTTTCCTTATGCTTTAGCTATTAAACTTTAAAGGTGCTGTAAGCAATGTTTTTAACTGTAACACATACTGTATAAAATGGGCTTATTAATGTATCTTGACAGATCTCTCTGACATACTGTAGGTGTCCTAAATAACGTCTCTGTGAAAGCCCTATAGTCTTTGCAAAAAGCCAAAGAGAAACAACTTTGTCCTTTAATTGACTTGCGCTCTCTGGTTTTATGATTATCTTTAAGATTTTTAAGGAATAGTTCACAACCACATTAAAATTTTCTAAAGCTACCATGCAAGACGAATAGATGTTTAAGTTAAATTTATCATTGCATCACCAGTGCATCCCCTGCAGTGAATGGGTGCCATCAGAATTCGAGTTCAAGCAGCTGAAAAACATCACAATAATCCACAAGTAATCCACACCACTCCTGTCCATCAACGAATGTCATGTGAAGTGAACAGCTGCATGTTTGTAAGAAACAAATCCATCATTAAGGCTATTTTACTTAAATCTACGGGTCTATCCATAAGGACACCTCCCTCAGTGAAACAATGGATCCCCTGTTATTCTCTTACACCAAAATTGACCAAAATATTTGTTTAGAACAATTTAAAATTGCTTGTGAACATTGCTTGATCTGTGCTTATTTCTATCCTGAATCAGAGGAGATGCATTTGCAACTGTTTGAAAGTAAAAATATCTTTGCAATAGATTTGTTTTTTACAAAAACACAGCTTTTCACTCCCCAAGATGTTAACTGATGGTCCGGAGTGGTGAGGATTATTGTGATGTTTTTATCAGCTGTTTGGCTGACGGCACCCATTCACTGCAGGCAAGTGACGTAATGCTAAATATCCTGAAAAATCAAAACTTATCTGCATCATGGATGGCTTAATGGCATAATTTTTTGGTGAACTACACCTTTAATGGGTACAAAATACAACAACAACTCAGATTACAACTGTGATGGGCCATTGGTAGAAGATCTGCTGAAATCAACAGCGCAATATAAAGATGAAATTACCACTAAAAGTTACATAAAAAACAGTGTTTAGCAGTATTAGAAGCCGCTCACACGGAATGTGTTTGGGATGATATTAGTATGCAGTTGACATAGTAAGGTAGAGTCTTGAGATCCATTTTTCAAAACTTGCACTTACGTAAAATCATGAAGCTTGCAAAGTCATGAGAAACAAAGTCAAAGACAATGAAACAGCAACCCTTATGTATGTGTAAAACCTGTAGTGGCTTTAAAATCCCCTCTCAGTATTTACAGAGAACATGCATACTGCTTTGTGCCCAATGAGAGTTCTGCACCAAAGCCCTGTTAACATTTGTCAGTATAAACGCTGAACTTGAACACCTCCGCTCAGATCAAACACCACTAAATCTATGTTTGTAGAGACTCAGGCTTGGGGACCGAAGTTGCACGTACCTCTCAGATCTCTTCTGTGACCAGGAGACGGATGCGGATATACTGTTCGGTCCCAGCGCTTGTGACCTGGAGTGCGTGAGGGTTCCTGCGGTTCAAAACAAAGCAAATACTTATAGTAGCATGCAGGATTTCAGCAGCTGAGCATGACTGCATAAGAGTAACGCATTGTCACATTTTCTGAAAAAAATAATAAATAAATAAAGAGTTGTGCAAACTTCACTGCTGCAGTTCTAGGTTGTTATTTGTTTTTATCATGTTGATACTGTTTTCTGGGTGGTTTCTTACTGGCACGAGTGAAAAGAGTACAATACTGTATCTCTCTGTGATATTAGGGTCTGTAGATATGGCTTAAGTCCCTTTGATTATGTTTTTTTTCACCTGTCAAGTGAAAAATCACAAGCTTTATTGCAAGGTTTTGAGGTATGACTCGTGTTTGTAACACAAACAGCGCAGGATGGGATTCGAAATAGTTATGGTTCAGGGTTTGCAGACTCATAAAAACAAAAGTTCTGGTCTATGAACCTTTCCATTTAAGCTATTTATAGTGGAAAAAGGTTATTTAGGTTTCAATGGTTCTTTTAAGAAATGTTCTTTAAGGAACCGTAAATAATTCTTATATGGCATCACTGAAGAAACTAACGTTTGAAGCTTCATTTTAAGGGCGTACAGTATGAGTAATAATAAGAAATGATGAAAATTGTTCTCTAATAGTGCACAGCCAGTTGAAATTTTCCAGTGGAAGCTCAATTTTAGAAAAAAGTTCGATTTTCATTTCGGTGTCTCTCTTGACCCTCATCATAAGCCTCCTCTTTCACAGTCACGCCTAATGGAAACTTCCATTGACAGCATAACTCGTGAGTAACCTGAGATATTCCATCATTTCAATCATAAGGATGCTGACAAACATAAGCCTGCTTCACATCAAGGCCGGCCAAATGGAGTGTGTCGTGGAGGACAATCAATCTAAGCACAGTTCTGATGTTTAATTCTGAATGTGTCGCTGGGGCTTTATCGGGGGATTAGTTGTTTGGGTGGCGGTAGCTACTGACATTTGAGAAGCATTCCAGTCATACAATATCCCGTCCACTCAGCCACTGCCCCCTGCTGCAGTAAGCACTGACGGTCACGCCACGCATCCTCCCCAAAACATCACACAGATACATTAACTGAAGAAGACACTTTAGAAGACATCAAACACTGAAGCTGAAATGACAAAAATCTAGGATCAAATAAATTCTTAAAAAAAGAAAGAAAATAAGACCACCAGAAATATTAAGTTACAGACATTAAAACACTGCAGTGTAAATTATATATATATTTATACATATTGGTAGCAATACCCAAAAATACATAGCATGGGTCAAAATAAAATGTTGTTGTTGTTCAACCAATCATCTTTCATGAGAATATTTTGTGAATTTCCTACCGTAAATACTACTTAATTTTTATTAGTAATATGCATCCCTAAGAACTTAATTTGGACAACTTTTTGCACTCTCAGATTCCAGATTTTCAAATAGTTATATCTCAGCCAAACGTATTCCTATCCTAACAAAGCGTAACTGAATGGAAAGCTTATTATTCAGCTTTCAGCTTTCTCAACTTTGAAAAATGTACACTTATGACTTATGATTTTGGGAAAATTACATACATTTTGCATAGTTTCATCTGAATAAGAGACCAGTATGGTGTGTGTTTGCGTTGATCTGTGTGTGTGAAATAATGAGGTTATGATTTCCTATAACTGACTGATTACACATCACTGAGACCTACAGTGTGTGAACAGCAAATCCGCCAATTTACTCATTAAACATTCATGAACATGTAATCTACATTTCTAATTCATGATGCCTGACTTGTCCGAACAAATTAATTAGTCTGATAAGCCTTTTAAATTTTTGATATTTTGACAAATATGAATATGGCCTGAATTTCAAAAAGTTTGAAAACATAAAAATACCCATGAGACGTTTACGTTCCTGACATTTAGCTGGCTTTAAGTAATTTTTGCCACTGCCTTGTGATGGAAGAAAAAAGTACAATAACTAATAATATCTGAACTTTTCACGACAGAGCTGCAAGCTAATCCAAATATATCCAACTGCCATGTCTATGCCACTTCAGTGGTGCTAACTACTTTAAGCAGGGTTATAGTTAGTATCTTGAACATGGGAACTTCACAAGACACAGCATACATGTGACCTCATCAGTACATTTCTAGAAACTTTTTGACAAGTGTGAAGAATCACTAAATCATTAAATTGTTTTCTCTCTGGATTCATCACATTTGCTTTAAATACAAATGTCAATAGTATTCTACCTTTTTAGACATGCAAACATGCATACTTTGTCAGATTTGTCCCCTGTAAATTTATTTTAATGCAATGGCCCATTATTTTTATAAAAGCCTAAATTTTAGTGCTGGCGCTGCAGTGTGTTATTTGAATTCAGCAGTGGTCAACTTGAGTTGGCTGTCCTTGAGGTAGGCAACTAATGCCCTAGATAAGCTAACAGCAGTGCAAGCCGAGAAAGACCGTAATTGACAAACCAATATAAACAACAAAAACAGAAATCCCCCCCAAAAACACTCTGTGCACAGTCATATCTCTACCTTGAAGGAATATCCTGTTATTTAATGACAAAGACATTAAGTTGTGCATAACCAAAATTATTCATCTAATGGCATGACAGTAAACAGAGAATAAGTCCTTCAAAATCTTTTTCATCATCAAAAATAGAAACACATCAACTGAAGGGCATGAGTAATACAAAGCATTACTGTAGAAAGGGTTTGAACAAATGGCTTAAAGTGCTTCAATGTGTTTGGAAGGTCAAACCGTGTGCTTTTCTTAACACTAAAATCCATACCTGGCCACATACTGGAAATAATGGACTTTTAAAGCCAAAGTGCATGCACTGAAGATCATAGGGGGTCATGGAGGACTTTCAAAAGAAGTGCATATGTCTATATGTACAGAGACAAGAAACATTAGATTGGAAAAGAGACAGGAGAATACATTTTACTTGTCTGTGATGACCTCCAAAGTGTTGTGGCAGATAAGGTGGCAACACGGGCAGAGCAAAACCAACATACCGTAAACAATTTCTACTTTTTTTCCTGATGTTGTTCAGTGGCATTGCATTTCAAACTATCATGTTGTGGATCACAAACACTTATTAGTCCAGTTACATCTTCCACACATCAAACTGTTGCTCTTGTGATTAGACGTAATTAAAAAGCTATAGCTGACTTGCAAGAACACAAGGTTTTGTACGAGACCAGCATAAAATAGCAGATAAAACAAGGCAGTCTTGACTCCATTTTTGCCAACATAAAGCATGTTTCCATTCTGCCGTCCACTACTGCAGACACATAAGATGCCCTAAAATGCTGCCTACTGTAAGTAGACAGTGCACTAGGTTTTGAGACACAGCCAGGAAATCACAGAAGCAATTTCACAACATGCTTGGAGGGTCATTCCACAAATAGGGTGCCTTGGTGTCCTTAGTGCTAACATATGTAAACAATGTCTTTAACAATGAAAATCTGACACCAACTTTTGTTATTATTAGTATTGTTTATCTTCATCTTCTCTCTCTGCTTACTTTTATTGTCCCCAGACCCGTTTCTCCAACCTATTCTTTTTTATACATTACAAATATCTATAGCAATATCAGTTTAAAGAAACTTAAAATCTGTCAGTACTCAGTAACTGCGATATATATCTGCATAGATTAACAATTTGGCTAAATATGCAATAAATGCAATTCTGCAACATTAAAAAAACATTCGTTAATTGACAGATTAAAAAATAAATAAATTGCATCACCTATATAAAAGCGGAAAATGTACACATTGCGTGGAATGAATGGCCCTGGAAACAGACCTTGAACCCTGAACTGAATCAAGTCAAGGTATTCGCGCGTCTTGTCCACATTTGCGGTGTCTCAGTAGCGTAACTGCGGTAGAAAAGCAGATCTAGGCTGTTATTCAACCGTCCAGCCGTGTTTAAATGTTCGCAGGATCTGCAGTGGAGAGTCGCGCGCTGCGCTGCATTGACACGCGCTCCAGAACACGCAAACATCACATCAGTCCTCACATAAAAATATCATCTGATCAATATATATATATAAAAGATAAAAAGATCGCTCCACAACTTTAAGACACAGCTGTTCTTTCAAATCTGAGAAAATAAAAAGAAAAAAAGAATTGATGTAATTCGTCAAGAACATGTAAACGTCCAACTGATAAATAAAAAGAAAAAAACGAAAGAAAAAAAAAAACATGTAAAAGCAAAACAAAATCGTGTCCAGCACTTGCTCCTTTACAGGATATCGTAGAAAATAAAGAAACTAGTATACTCAAGAGCTGACCAAAGTTAACCAAAACCTGACGGCCCCCCTCTCCAAGAAGGTAAAACATTAAAAACCGGCTTTAGATGAGTGTCAGCTGAACTCAGAAGAACAAAATGCAAGCGCATCCCACATCAAAAGAGGATGTAGCAAAGATGGTTAAGATGAAGACAAGAGAAAATTAGAAGAAAGTACTCACCGGTGAAAATGTCAGAGAGCAAAAATGTGGAAAGAGCAACAAGAGAGAGAGTGAGGAGGAGCTGTCAGCGGCGCAATGTCTGAAGAAAGCAGAGCTTCGACAGTATAAACAGCGCTGGTGTGGAGCAAACCATTGCGACTGCGCAGGGGGAGACACACACACACAGTCTACTTAAAGCTGCACTCGGTCATTTTGTAATTAAACTCAGCAATTTGCGCATTTAAAAAGTTTTGAGCCTAAGTAAGGAACAGTGTTTTCGATGAATAGCATCAAAATTATATTTACGCACATGAACAGTTGAGTCTAGAAAAAGCTGCTATATTGCAACATAACACTATAATCTAGGCATTACAAAGCATTAAACTGTTTACTAGAAATTTCGGAGTGAAAAGTGTTTCTAAACCCATTTTATTTGTGTAGTGTTGTTACCATGCTTTATTGTACATGGCGAGTTGAGTTGGCATCTGTCAACGCAATTGACCAGGTTAATAATTCAACAGTCTGTCAATTATTTTTATTGTGCTTCCATCCAGTGCTCAAATCCAACAAACATATTATATTCTATATCTGTAATGTCAGAAAAGTCTGACATCTGAGCTTTGCTACAGGGCCGTGATGTTGTATACTGGCTGTCCAGGTAACATTAGAAGAATTTTAATTTCTAAAACATACTGACAGCATTGTGACAAGCTTCAGATAATACTGTCATCCAATGCAACATTCTGTGCTTGCAAGGATTTTTTTAATATTATGTGTTGAATGATACACAATGTCTACAACAGCATACACTATTATTTCTGCAGAATAGAAAATTGCATACTGTACACAGTATGCATACTAAATACTTCAGCTGACATGTGATTTTACAAATAAAGGTTCCAAGAGGGAACCACTTTTTATACTCCAAAGAACCATTTCGTGAACAGTTTTTAAACATTTGAATAATCTTGAGAGCCGTTTTTTTTTTTAGCTTTTCTGCAATTAAAAGTTTCCATGGAAATTAAGGTTCCTTACGGAACTACCAATGCCACTGATGTTATTTATTGTATTGCAGTGCTTGATCAGGCTGTTGGATTATAGAAAGGTTGAAAATAGTTGGACTATATGCGTGCACATAAACTGTCTTGAGAGATAGTAATCATATCTATTTTGTAGTTTCTTAAGAAAAAAAAAAAGCATATCAAAAGTTCACATCAGACACACACACAACACTACACACTCAGGCAGCCATGCCTCTCTCAAAGATATGAGACAATGCCAGACAGCGACACTTAGGGCAAGGATTACCGAGATGTTTTTCTCGGGTATTTACCGTATCTCCGTGGGGCTTATGTGCCCATTTCACATCTATTTTTTTGTGTATGTTGTGATGGAGACATCATACTGTGTGCAAGCAACAGCTTAGCCTTGAGCCCAGAGCTACAAGATAAAATTAAACTGAAAGCTCAAGATTTTAATTCAATTCCTCAGAGGGAAGTAAAAATTTATCAGGGTAAACAAATATAGCTATGCCACTATTAATGCTAAAACAAGAGGTGAGAGGCACAGGTGACACAGGGAGTGTGGGAGGAAAACAGAAAGCCAGTAAGTGAGAAAACAACTGAAGGAGAATTTAGGAAACAACCAACCCAAGACAGAAGAGCAGTGGAGAGAGAGAGAAAAAAAAGCCTAGCATCAATAACGCACATTAGTCCTTGCACATCTGCTCCAGTTGAAACTCCTCCAAATTCGCAGCTTCCCACCATCCCTTGAGAGTTTAACTCTCTCCATAGTGCTCCCAAGATTTGTTGAATCCTGTTAACGGGGAAAAAAGCCCTGAAGAAGAGATCCTATTAAAACTGACTGGTGTAGACAAAAGACTGGATATCTATGTGGATTTGTTGCACTGTGATTTGCTTATTTCAAATGCGCTCCAAAAGAAACAGAAGCTAAATGCCACACAGGTCCTCCGAGAAAAACACCACAACAATATCAAAAAGGGCCTCAATTTTATGCTCGCCTGTAAAAGAGGCCATTACAGAAAGAAGACAAAGAAAGAAATTTGCCTTGGAATTATATCAAACATGTTTCCAACGTCTTTCTTGCAGAGGCAATTCTGATGCTTTCAAATAGCAACAACTTACAGTAGGTACCACAAAAACCTGAGGTGGATGTAGCCCTGTAACTCAGCCGGAAGGACAGAATCGTAAATAAACAATGTTTGGGAGGGTATTTGACATTTTTGCAGGGAAATAAATGGCCGTATTACTCACCCTACTTAATATTTCCGGCTGAAAGTGGTCTGGACTGTCAGCAGCATGACAGCGATGCTTTCTCTTACATTGTTCTTGCTTGGAAAAAAAATCAGGTGGAAATATCCAATGCTAATTTGGTCATTTTAACTCGTCAATCCAGAGGTAATTATGTAGAGCGATGGCCAGCCGTTAACTAATCTAGCCCCTCATTGACTGTAAACATATTGACAAACCAGGAGTCTCAATAATTCTTGGATGCTGCATTGAACACTTTAAGTCAACACTGAGGGACCTTTTAAATGAGGACAATCCTGGGCATGTAGAAAAATCAAAGGTCAGAAGATGCCATAGCACCCAGAAATCGTGTGTTAACACATCGTCAACCACAAGGCAGATAGTGTGATGGAGGTGAAGACGGTCGAGAAAATGCCCTATGTCCAGGCTTGCTCTGCAGGTTCTTTTGTGCTATAAGAACAAAAAAAAGAACAAACAATAAAATAAGACAATGGACAATTTACTAGATTCTCAAAGGAACAAAAATGACTATTTTGTCATTATGTGCATGTTGGTTTTTGTGTTTTATGGGGACTCTCCACAGGTGTAATGGTGTTTATTCTGTACAGACTGTATGCGGTATTGCCCTACACTGACCCTACACCTTACAGGAAACAGGAAAAGCACCATTTATATGTTTTTTAAGCCTTTTGAATTACGGGGAATCTGAAAATGTTCTCATAAATCACCTTCATATTGTAAGACCCATGTCATACCCATGTCATTATACAAATGTGTGTCCTAAACCACATAAACATGCAC
>JAUCMT010000114.1:19723897-19746507 GCA_032357475.1 Enteromius thamalakanensis
GCCGGGCTCCCTGCCTGTCCCCCGGACAGTTCGCCAAACAAGCTATTTTATCGCCGAGGTAGTGGGAACTAGTGAAACACTTTAAAAAAGAAAAGTGAGTTAATTTCACTTAAATAATAATGAAAGTTCACTGGACTGAATTGAAATAAGTTCTGTATACTCAAAATGTCATTGTAGTAAGATGAACTTAAAATTACTGTGTTTTCTAGTTCCCAGCATGCTTTGCCCAACTTGTGCCCCATCAAAATGTTAAGCTCTACTAACTTAATAAATTTAGTTTGTTTTCTCAAATGTTTTGAGTATTTTTTATTATCAGGTTTTACAGTGCAAACAATATTTAAATTTCATTAAAATGTATATATTACATTGAGTGAAATCATTCAGTTTGAATACATACTGTAGTGTGGCCATTGCTATATTTAAAATTGTGGGCAATTAAATGTGCATATATTCATATGCCTATAAAAAAACCTAGAAGAAATTGTCACATTTTAAGCAGAGTAGGTGATATGGTATTTTATATCCAGACAATTAAATAAATTCATTTTAAAATACAGTCCGAGTAATTTTCTTTTTTTGCATTTTCACAATTTTATTGCCATAACATTTTCCATAAACACAAATACTGCATCCTTACCCTGCATGTGCAAAACGTCATATCTGAATATTAACATTTAAAGAAGTAAAAGCACTTGATTTTAACAGGTGCATCTTCCTTCATTTTAACCAAACAATTTAATGTTTTGCTTTTTTTCCCACTTAAAAAAATTCACATTACATTAATTGGTACTGGTACACCACAGGATTATTCTCTTAATGTCTACTAGTATCAGCAGGAATGTGTTTTTTTTTTTTTTTTACCTGCATATCATTGTTTTTTTTTGGTCCCGTCTGACTTCTCAGTCACAGAGCAGACATTGACTAGCATTGGTGGGCTGCTAATTGCTCCAAGACAGGGTAATTGAGTGGTCTCTGGGGCTCCATTCAGTTCTACAGACTTCAATACTGTCAGCAAATGTCAATCTGTGGCCCAGGATTAATGAGCAAGCGCTAATGCCAATGCCACCAGTACCACCAATTGCACCAATTCCCAAGGCTCATCCAAACTCTGACACCCTGACAGGAAACGGCAGGAAATTTATAGACCTGTGTGATACTTGGAAGACGTCAAGTATTAGGTGGGATAGTGGCATGTCATGGCTTATTCATGGGGATGTTTGTCTTTTGATGGGTGGATAAGGGTTTGGATATGCAGATTTTCCATGCTTGGCTGCCAAAGCATCATAATGGAAACTGTAAGTGACTTTTTACTTTCCCACCAATTTCATGCCCATATAAACAGGGGATGATCTTTTACTCTGAGAAATGATCTGATGCAATTTCCATTCTAAATGTACCAGCGGCTCAAAACCCTGGCCTCTCAGAGGACATGTGTGGTGCAGTCGTTCCACAGAATAACAAACATCTTGATTTGGGATTTTGGTTTATTCTGTCAATAACGTAAGAATCTCATCTTTAGCCTCACACATAGATGAGAAAATGGTGTTTGTGCACTGTCAGTTCTGGCATGAAAGTCAGTTCTCCAGGCAGGTTGTTTTGAGCCAATCCCCTGAGCAGTAAATATGTCTGCATTGTATCCATAACAAAATGATGCAATCTCAATCCATATAACAAATTTATAATACTCAATAAACAAACAAAAATGCAGTCACAATACATTTCAGATTAATGTTAGATTTCTGTTAAGGCCACTATCATCAAAGATAGAAAATTAATATACAGCTTGGATTGGAGGTATGGTTCTGTTCTGTGCAAGAACCCCCTGTGCATCAATGCAGTCGAGCATGGAGGGCAGCGATAACCTTCCAGGGTAAACAGAACAGATCCAATGAATGCAATGCAGATATTAATAAAGTTCAATCATTTTAGTAAATGTTTTAGGAGAATCAGAAGGTGAAGCCTGATTGACAGAGGAGGAGGAGTTGGGGATGGAAGAGGGTAGTTAACTGTTGAGCAAAGCGAAAACTGATGGTAATACTGAAGGACATTATATATGGATGCTTAGATAGGTTGGAATATTCCTTAAGGTCGAAAGGGATCAGCTGATGTGAGCTTGACTACTATGACCTGCCAGATCTAATGGTATGCTTCATTTGTATGCTTAAGAAAATAGATTTTGTTATAAAATATCTTGTTTGAACCTTCACATGCCAAAGTCTATCTGAAAATGTGTTTTAAAGAGATAAAATACATTTGCAATCTTAAAATACATTTCAGGTAAATGAAAAATAAATTTTATATAAAATATATTTTGGATAATATAAATGTTTTAGGACAAAATATGTAAATTACAAGTAATTAAGTAAGAAATAAAAATAAATTAAACAATTAAAAATAATTAATTAGAACCTATTAAAAATAAATATATATTGAGGAGTTTTTGCATCTATATTAATTTACTCTTTTTTTTTAAATGTACCTAAAAAAATATATAATTTGTTTATGGATAGGACAAGCTTATTGTCTTACAAATTTAATTATATAATTTATTTATATAAATCCTGGGCAGATAATTTCAGATAATTGTTTAACCCTTTACACTGCAAAATATTTTACAAAATGTTCTTTTTAGGGTCAAGATATATCTTAAATATATGTAATGTAACCTTACAATAAATTTAAATAAAAGGCTAAAATATTGTTGAAAATATTTAGGATAATATAATTATTTTTAGACAATATATATAAAACAGTCAAATAAGTAAGAATAAAAAAATAAAAATGTAAATAAAACCCATTGAAACAGCATGTCCATAAACATATTTTAAAATCTCTAACATACTTTTGAAAATTTTGTATATTTGAAAATACACTTAACATTTTTTTTTTATTTATGGCACTACAGTTCTTCATATAGTGGAAATAGTTAGTGAAACATGCTAATACGCTATTCCAAATTCAGCAGCAGTCCCAAAAACTCTTTATAAACTAACCTATAACCAGCAAAACCTCAACCTCTGAGAATGTTTAAACATAAAGCTCAAGTACAGAAAAGCCCACTTTCCACAATCCAGCCAATGGATAAAATCAAGCCCCGCCCTACACATTTTGCATTAAAATTGAGTTTTAAATGTTTCCTCCAAATGACCAACTAGTGTAATTTACAGCAGTTCTGATCCGCTTCCAAACCGGCCTCTTTAGGAAAAGCTTTAAAAATAATTTCTGTGCCATCTTGCCCTGACACGTTATTGTCAGCTGAAGTCCAAACCATCAATCACGGCTGACTGCTGCTCTATTACTCTTTTTTTCCCCCCACCCTTAGAGCTGGATCAGTGTTTAATCACTGCTTGGCCCGCACACACGGCTGCAGCAGCCTGCAACATAACAGATGAGCTGCTGGCACAATCTCAGGAGGAAACAATGCACAGGCACTGCCACAAAACTTGTTTTCCACAATTGTTAAAGACAACAGAACTGTAAATGAAGGATGAAGTGTCTCCTTTAAGGGACGGCAGCTTTGAGAAGATTAAGAGGGAGATTATTGGAGAGCACTGTCATGCATTCATTTGTTTTTATTTGACAAAGTGTGATCAAGATGTGTGGCACTTCAGCACACTGTCTGAGTTAATGTTATATCTCATTCAAATGCAAATCTCTTGCCTAAATAAAAGCTGCCGTGTATGAAATATGCCTCTTTAGTGGCTGGCAATTCTCACTCCTGGATTCCGCATTTGCTTCTTTTCTACCCGGTCAGACGCCAGCAGAAATGTTGATGTATTGGATGAGGAACCAACCTCGTTGAATTGATCAATGATCTTAGCTGGAGAAATGAAGACTTTCACTATATTCAAAATAAATGAATCAACTGATGCATTAGAAAATATGCCACAATGTTTTGATTTAGTTCACCGTGACTCAGCCATGACTTACAAATTAATTCAGTCTGAAAAGATCCCATTCAAACACATCTGAACTGAGCTATTTTAGTATTTTAGAATGTGTGCAAAGAGAGGCAAACTGAATAGTGATCACCTTTGCAAACGTTAGGTTAAGGGAGGATAAGTCAACATTAAATTCTTTTTAAAAAACGCATTTTGCTTACATCTCTACATATCTAAATGCAGATACCCCCCCCTCGCCAAGTCTGTTGATTAAAAAAAGGCCCAGTTCGTACCATAACCTTTATTACAATGACATTATTCAGACAAAGATTGTCTAAAAATACTTTTCTAAATATTCTACATATATAATAATAATTAAAATGTTAAATAAAAATAAATAACATGCATTATTATTACTACTAGTGGTAGTAGTATTAATGAGAAAAAAAAGAAGTATTACATATGTTTTCTATTTTTATTAAGTAATACATTATTTCTTCTATACATCTGATTATAAAAATAGAATAAGAACAATTATTATATTATACTAATAATAATATAACTAATAATTATTATTATTATTATCATATATTATTAGTACTATTGTCACAGACACACCAGGTTCTGCACCCAGCCAATCACAACTCTCTCCCGAATACTGATCACCGCCACCTGTCACTAATCAACCCCTTCATCACCACGGTTACGCCAGGACTCCTCCTGTGTCTCTCCTTCGTTCCTGGATCCCCAGTTGTATGTGGTGCGTGGTACTCTCTCCTAGATCCTGTGTCTCCATCGTCTCCGTGCTCCTCCATCGCTCCATAGAACCTGCAAAGAAAAGATTCCATTATCAACCAGTATTTCCCTCTGACAAACTAGCTATGTCAAGAATACTTACCCATTACCCCCGTTCTCCTCTGCTATCGATATCTGCTGCTGTAAAAAAACATTCTCTGTGCACTTACCGTTTGTGTCCCATCCGCTTCTTAACAACAACAATGATAAATAACACACTAATAATAACGGCATAATTCCATTACTGTTATATATTTTACAAAAAAAAAAGGATTATAACATACTCAAAAGATGATGTGTCATTATTATTATTATTTTAAAATGTGTTATTATTTTTTATAATTATAACACATCTAGTTATTATGGAGCCCCTATATTTTTTCCTGTATCTGGTGCGCACCAGATACTAACAGGTGAGAAGCAGTTAGTTCTTCCGGTATTTGCTCAGGTGACAGAATGGCATCAGAAATGGATTTATTATCTTTATTGTCAATACAGCCATTGATACAGATACTAAATGGTTTCAGTTTGTCATAAGAGTCCAAGTGCCAAATATAAATAGGCCCCTTTGCAAAATAGCTTCGGCGATGAAGCAGTCTCCTTTACTGAGTTCAACGCTGCGTGGGCTTAGTTCTTGTAGAATTATGCGTATGTCTTCTTTTTTGACGTGTAATCCATTCTCTTTGCATTTAGTGTACATCCACCTATACCCGTGGAGTCGGCCAGATGTTTGTAATTTGTCATGAATGAAATCAATTACCCGATCTAAACTTGTGTATCCCTTACGCCGAAACAGGTTACAAGACTTCAAAATTTGTTTTAAATGTCTTTCGGAGACAATATAACGGTGACGACTTGCAAGTAAAGTAGCAATATGCTTATAAGGAAGTCCCAGGTTAAAATATATCCGAACTAACTCAACCTTTGATGTCATTTTAGCACAGAAACACACCAAAATCCTCCGAATGGTCTTGCCAGCTATAATGCTCCACGGGAAGTACCAATTAATATCTGGTGCTCACCAGTTAGTATGTGGTGCGCACCACATACAGGAAAAAATATATAAATCACTTATGTCCCTTTAGGGGCTCCATAGTTTTCTACCCGTGAACCAAAAAACAAAAATCGAGCTTAAATCTGTTTACTCGTTTCTAAAGATTTGAAGGAGAGCGCCTCCTGCTGGCTATTTAATAACACACTGTCGCGTATTGAGCGTCAAGTATGTTGCTTCATTTAAGCACTTCTTAATGATTTTTATGCAAAAAGGAAAATATAACACTAGAAGGATACAATTTAAAGAACAAAAATAAATAAAATAATTACGTATTTGTATTCTGTGTTTTCAGAGATTATATTAAAAAGTCACCAACATACAGTAGTATCAAAAAAAGATCTGGGCTATAAATACAGGTTAATTATATGGCCAATAATTATTAAAATATCTAAAATAACTAAATGGTGCATTGTTCAGTAAATTCTAATTCAAAACCTACTGTAACACGTGCCAAAACTGTATATATTATGCAGTATTGGGGCTTTTTTTTTTTTCAGGGACAGTTACCCAAACCAAAAAAGGGGCACTAAGGAGAGTGGGTGCTGGTTAAAACAAATTATCCAATTGTATACAAATATATCAGTTAAAAGTCTTTGAAGATTTATGTTTTTTTGAAGAATCCTCTTCTGTTCACCAAGACTGCATTTATTTAAACCCATGTACAATACAACGGTAACATTTAGATTTTCCCTTTTACTCTCTTTAATGTTATTTATTCCAGTGTTCAAAACAATATTCCTCTCCAGTGTAATATTTTCCTTCAGAAATATATATAATATTAATGATAATATAATATTCTGATTTACTGCTCAATAAACTTTTAGTATTATCATCATCATCATTTTTCTTTCAGGATTTTTTGATGTATCCAAAGATCAGCATTTATACACTATAACCTTTATTAAATCAATTCTATAAATAAATACTGTTTACTAACCCTAACCCTAACCCTAACCCTGGATTAACAGTGATGGTAAAGACATTATAACGAACGAAGAATTTATAATGTTACAAAATATTTCTTTTTCAGATAAATGCTGTTTTTCTTAACTTTCTGTTCATCAAAGAAACCTGACACCAACTGTTTCAACATAATACTAATAATAAATATTTTTGAGCAGCAAATAAAAATATTAGAATGATTTCTTAAGGATCATGTGACTGCAGTAATAATGCTAAAAATCACAGTAGGCTACATTAAGGCTTAAAAAACTTTAATTGGTCTTAAAAAGGTCTTTAAAAAGTCTTAAATGTACCATCATAAACCCGTAATAAAGCTTTAAAACAGTTCAGCTGTTCAGTTGCCCTCATTGTAATCTGCCTTGCATCAATGTCTTGTGCTAGTGTAAGGCAATGTGAGTTGAATCTTTTTTTTTTTTTTTTACCAAGCAGCTATTAAAAAAACAAAACACTGGAATTTTAAGTTGGATGAAATAACCTGATTTACTGTATGCTATTTGTGTTTGATACGTTCTCAAAGTTTCAAAAGAAGATATCTTAGTGCTAATTAGAGTTCACGTGAAGCATCTTTTAAAGTAATTAGTGATCTCTGTAAATGAAGACTGATGATTTGTGAGCACACATTTGTTTGCCATTGCTGACCTTTAACCTCAACCCCGGAACAGAAGAGCTCATGACCCAGGAACCATGACCACTTAATTCTTCTGAGTTTTAAATGGACACCCTTGAATGAAAGTCATTTAAAATAAAATTGATTTAATTCTCAGAACATTAACATGCGTTTTCCTTCAAATGGAAATCTTCAAAAAACAAAAGACCTTTAGAGGGAAATGTTTTGCTGTTTGGTTTTCCTTACTGTGTCATTCCCAAAAAAAGCACCAGACTTGAGACTTCTGTGTTTGTTTTTCCAGAAGAGCTCATGGTGAGGGAGAACATGGTGAGGGTCTGCCAGCTGGAATTCAACCCGCGTCTGTGGATGCAATTATCAGCAAACAAGACTTACTACATTAAACACACCAACCTGAATGTGCAGAGAACCTCTATGATGTAAGAGTTCTGAACGTAATGCAATTTTCAATTATATAGTGCTGTAATATTATCCTAAATGTGATAAATGGCAGAATAAACAAAGCAAAATCTTTTTTGGCAACGCTAAAACTTTATGCTTTAAATAGGTTTTGCACGCAAATATACATTTATAAACGGAAATTCATTCATTTTAACAAACGGAATGGTGAAGGATAAGTGTTCAGCATGCTTGAAGCTCCAGTTTTGTTTAAAAAGCATCCCAGGATGCACCTCGTGAAGCTATTTGAGACAATGACTGGACTGTGCAGAGCTGGAAGCTACACACAAAGTTGCTTCTATGAAGAAGCCAAATTAAAATACACCTAAATCCATAATGATATTATTTTTAAGACTCCGCTATTATTCTAAAATGTGTAAAAGACAAAAAAAAAAGCTGAGCTAAAAATCACATTTCTTCCCTTTGTCCTTAAAAGGTGTATCATTGGTGATTTGTGTATATATAAGGTCGGTTTTGTTTAATTGAGGTTTATAAATCATCTGAAAGTGGAATAAATAAGCTTTCAATTG
Source organism: Enteromius thamalakanensis (assembly GCA_032357475.1). Taxonomy (NCBI): domain Eukaryota; kingdom Metazoa; phylum Chordata; class Actinopteri; order Cypriniformes; family Cyprinidae; genus Enteromius; species Enteromius thamalakanensis. The sequence goes on from JAUCMT010000114.1 coordinate 19,732,184, forward strand.
ATTTATGGGTCGTTATAGGACAATATTTGTCCGGGATATGAATATTTGAGAAAAATAAATATATATATATATATAAATAGAAAATTGTCTTTAAAGTTGCTCAGATGAAGTTCTTAGCAGTGCACATTACTGATCAAAAATTAAGTTTGATATATTTAGGTTAGGAAATATAAAAAGATCTTAATGGAACATGTTCTTTACTTAATAAAAGAAAAATCTATAATTTTGATACAATGCTGGTTGCTACCAATATACCTGTGATACTAACGACTATTTTTGTGGTTCAGGCTCACATTGGAGTCGTAATTGTTTTTTTGTCATTGTAGGGTTTTATGTGTTATATTGTCACAATGCAGAATGTTTTAGGGATTTTTACACTTAGATTATGTTAGCAAACCCCATCTGGATACACTTATAAAAAGTGTTTAATGTTTAGCTCTGTTCGTTTGCATTCTCAATGTGTGTGTGAGCGTTGTTTTGTGTGATTACAATTCAAGGCTGTTACACGTGAACCTCATGAAAGGTGTGATCTTTGAGGAGCCAGACTGTGGATGACGTCAGTGAGGTGGTATAAAAGAGACACAGACACACTCAGAAGCTCAGATCTGTGGTCCTCCTGCCTTCACTCAGCATGCTGTGGACTCTTCTGTTCAGCTGCAGCTTTTATCTGCACCGCGCTCTGGTTTCTGCTCAAGGAGTATCCAGAGGTGAGTTGACTGCTGCTCGTTTGTCAGTAAAAGAGTAACATATTTACACACATTTAAGGTTTGCAACACTTTTCTATTAGTTCTCTTAACTAAACATAACATTCAAGCTTCTGTACATATTCAGGTTTAAAAAAATGTATTTATAATGAATGTCTTTGGTTTATTAACATCTTCACAAGAAAGTGCACACTCAAACAGATTTCAATTCAAATTCAAACTAAAACACAGTGCATTGCAAGATAGTTATTAGAGAATAATAATAGAGAATATTCATATTTAGATTTTTTCTAGATTATATGTAATGCCCTCATTGCCTTTTTTTTATTCAAGTAGTATTAAAAAAAGCTGTAGAATGTTTTAACAGATATTGTGTGACTTGTAAGATGAGAACGTGGGCAGGTTTTTAAAACACGTAGCACTGCTGAAGAGAGCAGTTTCGTTTTGTGCAGTTGCAGTATAAAGATGAATTTTTAGTGACCCACCAGGCAGGATGAATAACTGATAACCTGATCTTGTAGAAGCCTGGAATGCATATAGAAAACACTCATGGCGCTAATGGAAAGAGCAGACTTCCTTTCTGTTTCTCTGGGGAGGGAAACCTCTGACGGAAGCTCCTCCTATTACATTTAAAACTTGGATTTTTAATTTATTTTGATTTTTTTCATTTAATTTAACCACAATCATTAGTGTGGAAAAGCTAACCCTCAGCCTTACTGCAAGATAGAAACGCACTCAGGTTGATTTGATAATTTTAGTGTTGCTGCTCTTGTGGTTCATAAACCCAGCTTCATAAATCACAACTGCAACAGTTTATCTGCCGTCATAACAACATGTTCACCCATGAGGTTAATCAAAATGAAGCATGATATTTGGATTACATGTTACGGTCATGTCTAAACACAGACAACGGGATCCAGCATTAGCCACAGCCAAGGCAGCAGACTCCGACTGGGCTTTGCTATTCACAAAAACACAGCATAAACAATCAAAGCGAGTGAGTTCCTGGAAATTACTCTTAATAATATTCCTGTCAGATGCTGATAAATCATCCACATGGCCTGCAGGAAAAGCCATTATATTCAGAGGGGAGATTTACTGTATATGCATTAATCATGAATGCGTCCTGTTGTTTGTAGTTTACAGTTTGTACACTCTTAAAGGGAAAGCTCACCTAAAAACTCATGTTTTTTCACCTTCGTGTTGTTTGCTTCTGCAAAAGAAAGATATTTAACAGATTCTTTGAGGTGCTGCAAAAATATAAATAATAAATCATAAAAGTGCTTCATCCAGACATTAGATAGGTAAACATCGGGTGAAACAATCTGTTTAGGGGAACTGGGCATGTTGCTATAAATCATCTTTGTGATTCTACATTGTTATCACAGATGGAGAGATTATCAAACACATTAAAGGCACAAACCAGGAGCTTGCTGAAATCAAAGAACTGCTGAAGCAACAGGTAAATCATCTTAAATTACTGAAGAAGATGGAAGAGTATAAAATATTTGTATAAAACCTCTCCTATCCTCTCACACATATATTTTCATAACATTCCAGTCTGTTGAAGACCTATATTAGTTCTTATACATTTTTTGTCATATTATTAAACTCTTTGCTCTGTAGATACAGGAAATTGTTTTCCTGAAGAACACGGTTATGGAGTGTGAAGCCTGTGGTGAGGAATTCTAAGCTTATGCTTGCGTTAGATTCATAGTTGAGAGTGTATCTGCTGAAGGTTGCATGTTTTTTCTTTTATGTCCCTCTGTAGGCATGAGACCAGTAGATCCAATAGAGCCGTCATGTGTTCCCAACCCTTGCCATCCTGGTGTGGATTGCATAATGACTCCCAGTGGTGTGAAGTGTGGTCCGTGTCCAGATGGCATGACAGGAAATGGAACTCACTGTACAGATGTTGATGAGGTGAGCGGGCCTTTTAGACACAATATTGACTTGTTTGATGTATTTTGCACTATTCTGTCAATGAAATGAGTTCCTAAGACAGTAGAACTTTTGCATCTCTGATCAACATAGTGGTGTTTCGTTTCTTAAAGATTTAGCATTTTTGAATGAATCGGATGTGTTGATGATTTAATCACACAAAAACAGTCCTGAAGGAATGAGCTGTATTGAATGAATCACCTGAATGATTCTCTTATTGAGTTGCTGCCAACAACTGCCAGTTTTAGTTTCATAGGTATAACTGCATTTTTGTTCACCATGTCATATTTTTATATTCAATATTTTATATTTAAAACATAAATCTCGTAGCATAGCATCAGTGCAGTGTGAATTCATAGAGGTAAGAGAAGTTGCCCTTATAAATGTAAAAACATCAATGCCATTTTAAAAAATGTATCATTCCTTCATTTCTGTCACTGTTTTGTCTTGGCTGCCTAAAATACATGTACAACTTACATGTAATTTTCTCTTTGTCCAATGTTCCAGTGCTTCAGTTTCATGATCATTTTCATGCTAGATGTACTCAGAACTGGAATTTCTTTGTATTGAAATTTTAATACGAAATGCATGTTGAATATGTGGCTAGTTTATCCCATTAAAACTAAATAACCATCTATTCATATGTAAAGTCAAACTATAGCGCCATCTATCTTTAAAACAACTGTCCTTTCCGGTTTGAAAACACCATTAGGAAGTCACCCTAGTCTTTCTGGTGTAGTCTGGGGTCTAAAGAACACATATTGGTAACACTTAAATCTTACAATAACACTTTAGTTTTTATAATCCACTTTAAAAATACTACTTAGTTACCATAAACAACTATTTGGAACTAATAGTCTGCTAGTAGTCTCATAATAGTTGATTTGTAGTTGCAAAGGTACTTAATGTTAGAATGTGGAAAAAGTGTAATCCAGATATTTCATTTAAACTTCACTGTGGACTAATATTTTTGTTCTTTACTGTTTCTTTGCTTTGTACAGTGTGCTGTAATGCCATGCCACATGGGCGTGAGATGCATTAACACGTCACCTGGTTTTCGCTGTGGCCCCTGTCCTGCTGGGTACATGGGCCCCCAGGTGCAGGGGGTGGGACTTACTTATGCATCTGCCAATAAACAGGTAAAAATTTCAAAGGGTTACTCCACTCCAAAATGAACAATTAGTCATTTATCACAAACCCATGAAGGCTTTGTTTATCTTCAGAACACAATTTAAGGTATTTTTGATGAAAACTGGGTGGACATTGACTACCAAGTAATGAACACTGTCAAGGTCCAGAAAAGTATGAAAGACATCGTCAAAATAGTCGTTGTTATGAAACTATGCTTTTTGTATGCAAATAAAATAACTTAACTAATAATTCGTCTCACTTGTGCAAACTGCGTATGCTCTTCGGTCAGCCACGGTCATGTTTTACGCTTTGATTTAAACCAAAGCAGTGCATCCTTGTGGCGTGACTGACACAGCACAGTGTATGTAGTGTGTTTAACAAAATTGTGCTACAGTGATGCAGAGAGAAACAAATGAGACAAATTATTTACTTTTCTGATGACGTCTTTCATACTTTTCTGGACCTTGACATGCTTCATTACTTGGCAGTCAATGGGACAAACCTCCTGGTGTTCATCTAAAATATCTAAAATTGTGTTCCAAAGACAAACAAAGCTTTTACGGGTTTGTAACTAAATGGGTGTTAGAGATTAATGACTAAATTTACATTTCGGGTTGGAGTAAACCTTTAAATGTAAGTCTTTTAAGTCAAATATAGGCACTCAATGGATAAAATGTTTCAAATGTAAATTCTTGTATGCAGGTGTGCAAAGACATTAATGAGTGTGAGAACTCAAATGGAGGCTGCGTGGAGAACTCCAACTGCATCAACACACCAGTGAGTGATGAGTTATGGTCTGTCAGTACCATCTGTTCTGGTTGCGTAATCCAAAAAGTGGTTTTGTTCTGATACACTGAAAAAAGGGACTTTGCCAGTAGTTAGTTACCTCAAGGAGCTATATTTTTATCCTACTCTAGTCTACTTAGACTACTTAGTTATGACTGAATGAGGTCTTATCAAGGAATAGTTGTCTTGAATAAAACCAGTTAATTTAGATGATAAGGAGATGCTAACATGGACAGCTTGCGTTACATTCCTTTATTACACAGCTTCGTGGAATACTCGATTCTGATTGGTTAGTCGCCACTATTCTCAGATTGGTAAAACTAATAACACAGACTCATCCGGGTACAAAGCATCATCTTGACCGTTAGTAATTATATCACTCCGAGGTCACTGACAGTTTGGTGCCATCCTGTGGCTTAAAAAGGCTTAACCACTAATTAAAATGGAGTAATTTTATTATTGTATTATATTATTTATTTATTGTTTTATTATTTTTGGTACAAGAACCGGGTTAATATCCGCTTGTCGTCGGGCCGCCGATAAGCACTTTCTTTTTGCAATAACAACCTTACATTATCCATTACTTATCCTTAAAACTGTGTACATAACTGTGTAAGATAACAAGAAAGGACCAAGTCTGCATAAAATACTGGTAACAGATTTGATGTAAGGTTAATGTTGGATCAACACACCATAAATAGTCCACAGCGTTTGAGAAATGGAAGTTGGAGCATCATTCTTTTCATTCTCATTGTTTATGTGAGTCATTGTGTGTCCACGGCAGGGCTCTTTTCGCTGTGGCCACTGCAAGCCTGGTTTTGTTGGGGATCAGGTCAAAGGTTGCAAACCTGAGCGGGCCTGTGGTAATGGTCAACCCAATCCGTGCCATGCCAGCGCAGAATGCATTGTTCATCGTGATGGACAGATTGAATGTGCAGTAAGTCAAGAATCATACAGTATATCAGATATGAAACTCATAGTCTAACTGATATAATCCCCTTTAGTGTGGAGTCGGATGGGCTGGGAATGGATACTTATGTGGAACGGACACTGATATTGATGGCTTCCCTGATGAAAAACTGGACTGTTTGGAAAGAAACTGTGCTAAGGTTAAAAATCAAATGAAAACAAGTATAAAAATGTTTTGCATTAAGCATTATATTAATTAAAGTGCAAAAGCATTCTGTCAGAGGTGAGATCTTAAATAAAACTGTTTTCTAGGACAACTGCCTCACCGTTCCAAACTCTGGTCAAGAGGATGCAGACAGGGATAACATCGGTGATGCATGTGATGATGATGCAGATGGAGATGGGATACTAAACACAGAGGTCAGAGGTCATAACAACACCTTAATTAAAGGCAATGTTATAATATCACCATATATAAGAAAATCAAAACCCTGCGTGTGAAGCGCACAGGAGACTCAATTTCTTTTCCCTGCCGTTTGACAAATTTATACTGGTTAATCAAGTCTACTTGTATCCTTACTCTGATAGGACAACTGTGTGCTCGTCCCCAATGTCAATCAGAAGAACACTGATCAGGATGATTATGGAGATGCTTGTGATAATTGCCGTCTGGTAAAAAACAATGATCAGAAGGACACCGATAGCGATGGTCAGGGTGATGAATGTGATGATGACATTGATGGGGATGGTAAGACTTCAGATGTTTCCTTCATTAGGGTAATATGATTATTCGGGTGGTCAAACTGAGATGTGTTTTGCGTTCCAGGAATAAAAAATGCTAAAGATAATTGCAAAAAGGTGCCAAACCGTGACCAGAAAGACAGAGACGGTGATAATGTGGGTGATGCTTGTGACAGCTGTCCCTACATCCGCAACCCTGATCAGGTCTGATTAACACACTACTTTCTAGCTCTGAAGGTGATGGAGGTGGAATCAAACTAAGAAACTGAGGCATGATTTAACTTATAATTCTCCTTCTTTCTGCCACAGATGGATGCGGATAATGACTTGATTGGCGATCCTTGTGACACCAACAAAGATAGGTATTACATCACTCCAATTGCTGATTCTCATTGGTCACACCCCAATGAATGTGAATATGTTCAATTCAATGCTTTGGTTTCTGTCGTCAGTGATGGAGATGGGCATCAGGACTCTCGAGACAACTGTCCTGCAGTTATCAACAGCTCCCAGCTGGACACTGACAAGGATGGCATCGGAGATGAATGTGATGATGATGATGACAACGATGGCATTCCCGATCTCCTTCCACCCGGTCCAGACAACTGCCGTCTGGTTCCAAACCCACTGCAGGAGGACTTTGATGGTCAGGCTTTAATGTTTGTTAACCTCACTTTACATCAAACTGTTAATATCGATCCCATTTTTCTTAATAAAATAATGTCCTGTGTATTTACGCTTTGATTCTGATCTTGTTGAAATCAAATCAGTCACCCGCTTCATTTTCACGACTCTTTGGTTTACAGGTGATGGGATTGGCAACGTTTGTGAGAAAGACTTTGACAATGACACCATCAGTGACATCATAGACGTTTGTCCTGAGAACGCTGAGGTGACTCTCACCGACTTCAGAACCTATCAGACTGTGGTTCTGGATCCAGAAGGTGATGCGCAGATCGATCCCAACTGGGTGGTGCTCAATCAGGTCTGTCCACTTTTTGCCTTGCTAAGATTTTGCACTCAAAAGATCTCACAGTATAAAATTTACCAAGGAAATATCTTGTCTTTTTCAACAGGGAAGAGAGATTGTTCAGACCATGAACAGTGATCCTGGCCTGGCTGTAGGTAAAAGACTATAGCTGGGTTTCCATACAAAGTTATGAATTCAACTTGTTGCACAAAATTGAAATATTGCACAAAATATTTGCGAATAAAGCATCAAAGACAACAAAATTTCCACTTCCTGATAATCTGACGCAATACATGATTAAAAAAAATTTAATATAATAATTATCATATATAATAAATTACAATTGCCTGTAGAGTGTTACAGAAGTACTTGATGACAGAATTTGTGTGGGCATTTAAGCATGACCATAACAACATTTCATATGGCTGTACAACAAAATTGCTCCACTAGTTTGTCAGGTCTCATAGCACAGTTTCATTAATTAGATGAATGAATTAAAATGCACTTCCATCTATCCATTATTCACATTAACCCTGTATCGCAGAAGCCAAAGCACCACTTGATGTGAGCATAAAATGCCCAATTCATTGAGTATTATCTGTGCATTGGTTAAGCAATACTTATTAATGTACGCATATTGTAAACTAAATTTTTCCTTCTGGTTAATCTTAACAGGCTACACAGCATTCAATGGTGTGGACTTCGAAGGGACGTTTCATGTGAATACTGAGACGGATGATGACTACGCAGGCTTCATCTTTGGCTATCAGGACAGCTCCAGCTTCTATGTGGTGATGTGGAAGCAAGTGGAGCAGATTTATTGGCAAGCCAATCCTTTCCGAGCTGTAGCTGAGCCTGGCATCCAGCTGAAGGTGTGATATAGCTTCTTTACAGAGTAACTTATTTGATGTCTTGTGTAATATGGTACTTGTTTCTGTATTTTGTTGTCAGGCAGTGAAATCCGACACGGGACCTGGAGAAAACCTGCGGAATTCGCTCTGGCACACAGGTGACTCCACAAACCAGGTCAAGCTCTTGTGGAAAGATTCCAGAAATGTTGGCTGGAAAGACAAGACCTCCTACCGCTGGTTCCTGCAGCACAGACCCCAAGAAGGCTACATCAGGTAGAATCAGATTGGACAATGTTTCGTATGCGAATCATCCTGTAATTGCAATACTGTCCCATGCATGTTTAGACAAATACTCTGCATATCTTGCATACAGGGTTCGTTTCTATGAAGGTCAGCAGATGGTAGCAGATACAGGAATTATCATCGACGCAACCATGAGAGGAGGCAGACTGGGAGTTTTCTGCTTCTCCCAGGAGAACATCATCTGGGCCAACCTGCGCTATAGATGCAATGGTCAGTCCTTTTAATCAAATACCTTTTGCATATATTCAAAATGGAAACAAGTGTACACTTACTCAAAGAGCTTAGTGTCAGGAATACAAATGTTCATGTAATTATGAACTCCCAACATTCACAAAGTGTTTCAATCAGATTTCCCATTCCCACAGATGTATCAAATGAATTGCCAAAATATGCAGTCTGTATTTACAAACAGAAAAAATGGGTTATTCTGAAGAACTCTGTAAATTCAAATCGGTATGCCACCTTTGTGATAAGCCAGGTTGTGAAATATCACCCCTGCTAGATATTCCACGGTCAACTGTAAGTGGTATTATTGAAAAGTAGAAGCAGAAGACCATGTAAAAGTTGAAGAGCAGGGTCAACAAGTGCATATGCTGCTACCATTAAAAGTTTATAGTCTCGTGACCGGTTTGTAGACCTATAGGGCAAAACATCCATAGAACCGCTGCACAACCGTGTCAATTTTTCATCCGGTTTAACACGAAAATATTTAGATCACCTCTCAATAAAATAAAAAAATCTATGTTAATCAATATTGCAATCTATATTAAGCACCCAACAAAACATTTTAGAAACTCTTTAAGTGCCTTAATTAATTTAATAACAGTAACATTAAAATATCAAATTCAGTAATCTCTGTATTAATGATATGTAGTGTACATAGGAAAGCAGAGGAGGCAATATGAATGCAATCCACTTAATGGTTCTTTATAACAGTTTACAGGTACATCTCAATAAATTAGAACGTCGTGCAAAAGTTCATTTATTTCAGTAATTCAACTCAAATTGTGCATGAAATAAATTCAATACACACAGACTGAAGTAGTTTTAAGTCTTTGTTTTTTTTTTAATTGATTGAAATTTAATTGAAATGATTTAGGCTCACATTTAACAAAAACCCAGCAATTCACTCTCAACAAATTAGAATATAGAGACGTGCCAATCAGCTAATCAGCTAAAAACACCTGCAAGCCTTCAAAATGGTCTCTCAGTTTGGTTCACTAGGCTACACAATCATGGGGAAGACTGCTGATGTGACAGTTGTCCAGAAGACAACCATGGACACACTTTACAAGGAGGGCAAGACACAAACATTCACTGCAAAAGAAGCTGGTTAACAGAAAGTTGAGTGGAAGGAAACGTGTGGAAAAAAAAGATGCACAACTACAGAGAGAACCGCAGCCTTATGAGCATTGTCAAGCAAAATCAAATCAAGAATTTTGGTGAACTTCACATGGAATGGACTGAGGCTGGGGTCAAGGCATCAAGAGCCACCACACACAGACATGTCAAGGAATTTGGCTACATTTGTCGTATTCCTATTCTTAAGCCACTCCTGAACCATGGCTTACCTGGGCTAAGGAGAAAAACTGGACTGTTGCTCAGTTGTCCAAAGTCTTTTTTTCAGATGGAATTTGGCACATGCCCACACTGCCAAAAGCACCAAATGGTGGATAAATGACCATGATGTCGGTTTGCTTGACTGGGCAGCAAGCAAGACCTTGTCAAGAGGAAAATAAGAAATGCAGATGAGCTAAAAGCCACTGTCAAAGAAAACTGGGCTTTCATACCACCTCAGAAGTGCCACAAACTGATCACCTACATGTCATGCCGAATTGAGGCAGTAATTAAGCAAAAGGAGCCCCTATTAATGTATTGAGTACATATCCAGTAAATGAACATACAGAAGGCCAAAAAGTCACTAAAAATGTTTGGTAACATTTTTACAATAACAGTACATGAATTATCATGTACTGATACTTAAATGAACAATTACTTGACTAATAAACTAATGATGAGTTAAGACATCTATTAATCAAGAACTAACTTAATTACGACATGGCTCGCATGAATTACTGCATGAATAACGCCCCCTTAATTACATGTTAGTTACTGCATGTTAGTTTTAATTGTATTAATTGACAATTTGTGGTAAACTAAATAAAATATGCTTTAATGTTTATAGATCGGCTTCCTGCAGCTGAATTTCTAAACAATTTTGTGCCATAAATGCATGTTCGATTTAGTTTACCACAAATTGTTAATTAATACGTGAACTTAAATAAATTCAGCGCACAAATACTTAAGTAGTTTAAAACGGAAGTTTTACAATTTCAGTTGAATTACTGAAATAAATGAACTTTTTCACAACATTATAATTTATCAAGATGCACCTGTATGCTCTGGGTTTATATTTATATTTATCTGCTTGCCTGTACAAAATATATATCATCAGGAAGGTGTTTACTGAATTTCACCTTTTAATATATGCATTTTGCTACATTACTACTTCATGCAAACGGCGTTAAAATAACTGGCGGTCAGTGAAGCAAAGCTACGTTTTGCCCACCAGAGGGGCATCCCTGTAAGAGTGTGACGGCACGTGAAAACTATTGATAGCCGAAGAATAACAGACTTCCACTGACATTAATATCACCATGAAAACTGTTTGGTGGGCACTAAATGTAATGGATTTCAGTGTTAGAGCAGATGTATGCGAGCATCGCATCACCAGGCGTCAGATAGAGAGGTACAAAAACACCCCTACTGGACACCTGTTCTGTAATGAGACATTAGACGTATATAGAGTAGACGCCACATTGGCTGCTGGAAACGAGAAATGCGGCCGCCATCTTAGACCGGTCACCCGCTCCACTCAGTGTAATCTGTTTAACAGGTGTAATGAGCCGTCAACGCATTTAATTAATCATATCCCACGGAATACCGGAATTTTTTTGTTTTTTGTTTGTTTTTTGTTTTTTTATGCAAAGGTCATAAATGTAGAGCTGTGATACATGATGGTTTGGCGTATTTTAATATAGATAGTGAGCTTAACAGTAATACAATGTATATCTCTGTTCCTGTCATGTTGGGTCTTTTAAGAGGGTCTAAAGACATGGTCTTAGTTCATTAAGCACTTCTAATGCGTTATGGTTTCTATAGTTTTATTCTATTTTCAAAACCGCGTGAAAATCCGTTCGGTATTCCGTGAGATATGATTAATTAAATGCGTTGACGGCTCATTACACCTGCTAAACAGATTACACTGAGTGCAGCGGTGACCGGTCTAAGATGGCGCATTTCTCGTCTGCGCCAGTAAGGAGTATCGGTCGATGGGGCGTCTACTCTCTATTTATGTCTATGTACGCTTGTATTCGATCTTATTAAATATTCATAAGGTTCATTATTATTAAACAGTATCTGAGGGTGCAATGCTCCGTCAGCACCGACAGGGAGAGAATTTCATTTCTTCATCTCAATATGGCGGCGTACAGAAGAAAACTGTTTGCTGTAGGATTGAGGTTATGTATAATCACTTTAATTGGCTCAATCTTCAGTGTTTACAAAATTTCGTCACGCATAAATTTATGAACAATGGAACTATAGTTGCGTTACCAAAGCCAGTCTGTAGATTCGCTCAGATGCTTTGACAGCTATAGTTTATTGTTTCTTTATTAATTTCTTACTTTCTTACTTTAGTCGTATTGTTTTGTAGCTTAATTTTAGCCTCGTGTGTTTAAACTGTTGTGCTTATGAAGCGTTGTCGTTGAGCTGAGGCTGTTCCTGACATGAGCTTTGTCGTTGTTTTGTGTAGCTGTGCTGCTTCCCTGAGCAGAAGCTCGTGTCCGAGCAGGCACAGACTGGCAGCGCTGCCCACCCTCCTCAGGAGGAACTGGACTAGCTTGAGTGTCACAGGTGCTCTGTGTGCTGTTCCTTTCATCCAGGTCTGCGCCATATGGACTATTTGATTGTCTGCTAATATTATGTAGACAAGTGCAGTTTAAAAGATTATCTAGGGCATCATTCCTGATATGTTTCCTGGATTCTTCACATAAATCCAGTGTTATTTCAGACTCGTACATAGCCATTCAATTCAATGAATTTATTTATTTATTTACATTTACAGTAATATAAACCTAATACATTATATTATATCGTATCTTTAAGTTAAATTGTTGACATTTCAGACAGGTTTGAGTCTGAAAGTCTTAGTGTATTCCTTGTCAAAATAAATTGCTTTTATATGTCACATTATACTTTATTATCACCAAATATTTTTGTCAAATTGTTGTTGTTGCTGTTGTTTTTTTTAATTAGCATAGAGTGTGTATTTCTTTTTGGAATTGATGGTTTGTAAGCCTCAAATATATGAATTTATGCACCATAGTTTTTTAGTTTCGTTTTTTGGTGGGTATTATTGACAATATTCACTTTTATGTAACAGATGTGCATAAGCTCAAAAAAGGCCTACAAACAAGCAATTCAAAAACGAAAGAAAAAAGCAAAATCTGTGCTAATTGAAAACAGGTAAAGAATAGCATAATGAGAATTTTTAAGCAATTTTAGTAGGCTGGTCCTAATGCTACTAGTGTAACAAGATGGGGAGGGAGAAATTACCCCAAAAAATAACAAAAGTATCATTAAATACATAAATTGGGGGAACGTGTAAGCAACATCTATAAGTTGTAATTCTTTGCTATAACATTAACTAGAGTCAAAGAAAATTCTCTCTGGGTAAAAACAGAACACCACATGCGTTAATGTGGAGATTCAATCTGCATATTATTTACTTATAAGATTGGAGCATTAATGGAAAATAGTGTGTGTAAACATCAGAGAAAATGCAAAGCATTTCAATAAAGCATTATACAGCTTTAGTCAAGTACATCTGCATAAGACCTCAATTTATTAACAATGGCCAACCAAGGCTTGGCTCATGTATATTAATCAAAAGGCATGGTTGAACAGCCTATGAAGATGACCTAGTAATGCCAACATGAGTTTGTTAATATTTGTTAGTTCATTCTTCACTACATAATGATGTTACAGCCCACCATATGAAACTTCTTTAATGTTAACTGTCACTAAATTGGCATCTGTCAAACACCTTAACCACTCTTTCTTCTTTGTCTTGTTTAGAAACCAGAAAATATGACCCATGAAGATCTGGTGCGGAGAGCATCATCTCTTGTCACAGACAGCGCTAATACTTACCTCTCACAAACTACTTTAGCACTGCTTGATTCCTACTCAGGTTATATAAAGGTAATCAAAACTATCAGAATTGTTTTAATTTTCATAATTAATCATCCCACATACTTGTCTTCTCTAGGCTATAAGCAGTCTTGTGACACTGCACAAGCGCTATGTGTCTTCGATCAGCAAACTCAGTCCTGCGGAGGAGGATGCAATCTGGCAGATCATTCTTAGACAGCGTCAGGAGGTAATGACTTGAAAAATATAGTGTACAGTTTTAAGTGTCATTTGCTTTATTTAGTTGTAGCTTCTTTTTTAAATAAAATTTATTGCAAAGCTGTTTTAAATGTATTTAGGTAATTGACAGGAGAAATGATTACGAACGATTTGAATCCTGCTGGATGATGGCCACCGAGCTCTCAAAGCTGGCAGCAGAAGCAGCTTTTAATGCAGGTAGATTGTTTTATTTTCTATCATTTAAGGCTTGCTTATTTATTTATTTATTTATTGATATTTATATAGAAATAAAAATAGATCAGTGTTATTGTTTATATATATATATATATAATTAGGAATAAAAATTGATCAGTGTTATATTATATGTTATACTGTATTATATTATATGTTATTAATATAAATAATATAAATAAACTTATAACTTTAGTTGTTATACCTTTTTAAAATATATTTTATGAACAGGATTATATATGTTTGTTATCTATCTATCTATCTATCTATCTATCTATCTATCTATCTATCTATCTATCTATCTATCTATCTATATCTATCTAT
>JAUCMT010000114.1:19753291-19764836 GCA_032357475.1 Enteromius thamalakanensis
GAATACCAATATGGCGGCGCGGTGGCTTCACTTCTATGACGTCATGAGCTATCCAGTTCTCTATATAGATCAGTGTTCATACCGCATAAACATATGCTCATTGATTGGATATGACCATATGTCATATCCAATCAAAACACCTGACACCTGTGCTATTGACCTTTAAGCTGTGAGTACATATGATGCCAGTGTTTTGCCAAAAATGAATGCAAGGAAATAATTTATGCATGTCCAGTCTTTACTGGTCTGAATGCTGAAATGACTTTTACTAATTTAACTGTTTTCTATGCATGAGAATTAGATACTTAAAAAGACTGCAGTAGTGTATTTTCTTGTAAAACTTTGACAAATCTTTTAAATGCATGCATTGAAAGTTGCTTTTGCCAAATGCAAAGAGTTAATATAATTTCATACAATAAAAATGGAATCAAAATGTGCAACTGCAATTCCACTGAAAACAATTGGTATGGAAATGATTTTAATGCAGAAAAACTGAAACAGTATTTTCTTGGAAAATGTTCTCCAATAATGTTTATTTACAACTTCGAAGAACATCCACACATCAGTTCAAGTTGGCACTGCTTTAAGATCACTCAAATTTACTATGTCACAAGAAGAAAAGTGAAGCTATTCACAGAATTGCATAAGATGAAAGTCTTTTTACATCATTTCTACTGAAGCAGTGAAGAAGACCTCAGAAGTTCAGCGCTCAGCAGTGCAGATACATCAGAGGAGAAGGAGTTTCAGAGATATTTACCAAGTCAGTTTCATAGATATGTGATAGACCCGGTCTCTCGCTGTTAAAGACCTCAGCATCTGCTTCCTTTCTACAGGGTAGAATATAGATTTGATGAAGCACCTGGCTGCGAGAAAGTCTGTCATCCTGTTGCCCAAGAGCAATGGAAGCCTGAGGTTCGGCTTGAGCTTCTGGGAATCGCAAATGCACCACTGAGTTTGATCGCTATCTTTTTAGTGGATGACATACTGGAGTGGCTGGTACTTCATCAGTCCCTCGGATGCTGGCATAAACTAAATCCTGTTGACCCCAGAATGCTGGGGGTCTATTTCATAAATGGACTTTTTAAAGTTTTCCGGGTAGACTAGAGTTCAACTGTTTGATCTGCAACCAAGTCTGGATGGAAATTTCACACCTGTAAGAGTGAGAAAACTCACTAGACTATTAAAATCCTCATTTAAAAAGTACTCTCTCACTGTGTGTGTGTGTGTGTGTGTGTGTGTGTTAAGGTGTAATAAACTAGACAACAACATTTTTGTCTTTAGGCCACATGGAGGTACATAAAGAGTGGTTGCACAGACTGTCACCAATAAATTTTTAAGTTACTAGTTTCTACATCCCAATAGACAAATGCACTATTAAAGGTGATATAAAAGGCATTTGCATTTCACTTCATCGTTCATTTCTGATTAAAACAAAGAAAAGGAATAATTCACCCAAAAATTTTAATTTGCTGAAAAGGAAGTCACCCTCAGGCCATCCAAGATGTAGATGAGTTTCTTTTTTAATCAGAACAGATAATGTGCTCACCTCTGCATTGAAAAGGTGCAGTTAGAATGAGTCCAAATCGGGTAAAAACATCACAATAACCCACAAGTAAACAATGATACAAACAAAACATTACTAACAATATTGCTTTCTCCAGTGAAAAGGTTGGAAAGAACTATGCACAGATCAAGAATTAGTAAATGTCGGTGGATTTTGATGTGAGAGGATAACAGGGAACTGACCTTTCCACAGAGGGAAGTAATTATGAATTCAATTTAAAGTTAATCATTTTTGTTTGTTTATAACAAACATGCAAAACTTCACAATATATTTATTAATTTGCTGGAGTGATGTGGATTACTTGTGATTCTCATTCTGACGGCACCCATTGACTTCAGAGGATCCATAGCTGAGCAATTGATGTAATGCCTAATATGTTCTTTTGAAGAAAAACAAACAAACCCATAAACATCAAAGTTTGGCCTGAGGGTACATTTTCAGCTTGTTTTTAGTTTTGGCATGAACTATTTATTTAATTATTTAACTATTTTATGTATCAAGATTACATCTCTGTTTAGAAACAACACTGACCGAAATAACTTGTGAATGCCTGAAATTAACATAAATTTGCAACAGAATTTGTGGATGGTGACATGCAAGCCAGCACGACTAGTTTTGAACAGATTTAGTCACAGTTTGATTTTTGAACTTGTGGTGCATTATAGGGTAAATTTACTGGTCATAACAAGAGAAGTCGAGCAGACCCGTAGTTTACTAGCCCATCGCTCATTTGAGCTGTGGTCAAAGTCAATTGTAAAATATTTGAGTGATGATGTACCTACTGCCCGACGTGACCTTTCATAAGTGCAGCCCTGTGATGCATGTGACATTTCATTGGGAAAAAAAATTATAGCAACAATAACATGCATCAGTATGTGTACTTGCTGCATTACAGAGGCCAGACACGCTTCACTTTTACATTTGAACATAATGTGAAGCATAGACAGTGAATCATAGTAGACAAATCATATAAAGTAGTGGTAAATTTAATAGCTGGGTTTTCGATGGGAGAATTTAATTTGAAATTTAAATCTAAATGATATTTTCAGTTATTAATTTTGGCATGTAATGCCTGCATTTGTACTCCAAGAGCTACCGAACAAACCTACCGTCTATAAAAACACATTGATATGAAGCTGGATATGTGTGATGATGACACTCAAAAGCATCAGTTTTCAAATATCCCAGCATATTAATATTGTTTTGAAGTCATAACATTCTTCAAGCAATTGTGCGAAAGTTACGCTTTATTAATCGAAATAAATCTGTGTGAAAAAAAGTAAAATTAATTAAAAATAAAAGAGTTTTCCTTCCTCTATTGTTCATTTCTTTTGGAAACTGCAGTGATATGTGCTCATTGGTACATATTGCGTACCCAGGTACATTTATGCCATGAGGTAGCAAAAAAACCTATTACAGCAACCTACAAAAGTTACAAGAATACCTTTAAACCTCCAATTTAATTAAATTCGAATTACTATTGTGCTTCCTGTTTGTAACCTTAATTCATCGATTCAAATTCCCTATAAAGGCCTTCTCAAGTCATTTCTCAGCCTCACACAAGCCTGACTTACAAATACTCATATAATGCACATTTAAAACAACGACATATCTCCTTACTGAATTGAAAAAGCTCACAAACAGCTTGTGGCATTATCAAAACAGCCTCTCTGACAATGTTAATAGATTGGATATTTCTTATTGACCAGGTAATACTGCCACACTTGATATTGATTACTCATTTGGACTCACAAATAGGCTCAGACAGCACACGCAACATGAAAAGGACACAGTCAGCACAAGAGGGGTAATTAGTAAACTGGATCGGACAGTGACAGTTATGCCAGTAGACTCGATTCATTCACCCTCTCAGGGTCAGTGCAACACAAGACAAAAGAGAGAAGAGATAAAAGACAACAGTCTCACATCGTCAGAAAAAAAAACAGTATAGTCTTCAAACGATGGCATATTATGTGCATTTTAATCGTATATGTTATATAAAACTTGTCGTGATCAACATAACATGCTTGTTGCAATGCTTTTCTAGTAATCTAGTAATGCTTTTCCATGCAATATAGCTAAAAATAAAATAGCCGTAATTATAGCTTTTAGAATAATGTAAAAATGTACTATGATAAATTGAAGGTATTCTTGAAGAATACCACATCAATAACATTGAGTCATAGTCACTCAGTACTATTGCATCCCATAATTACATGGTATTACAACTTATTTAATTTTTTTAAGCATCAAAGCACATGTACATCTTTCCAAGTTAAAAATGAGTGCACGCTTGTTTTATCAAGCCTTTATCAGTATATACTTTACTTAAAGATAAAAGGCATAAATAAATATACTTGTATAATGTGCCGGAAGCTGCATACAAATCAACTTGGCTCAAAAATCTGATGGTAAAAGGTGGAGACTTTGATGATGAAGATTAAAAACAAAAAGTCTTTGTTTTCAAAAAGATGTTTAATAGCTCATTTCTAAGCTTGCTAAGCTGCTTTGTTTGCCAACACCATCTTGCTTGATGCAAAGTTCAGAGTAGTGTGGTAAGTCCTCTGAATGAACCAGGTCAGACTGCAGAGCTCATTAACTAGCTATTTTGACACATGGAGTTAGCCTGGGGCTTTTTTTTCCCTTTGTTTGGTATTTCGGTCCCAATATAGAGAATTAGACGTCTAGAATTAATGAATTCTTCTGAATGGTGGAGAAGCTGGAAAATGCAGAAGAGCCTTTAATCAAGTATGCTTAATAAATCAATGTGCGCATAGTATTACTACATATGATTATGGATTTTAATAGGATTTGCACTTTAAAGGTAGGTGTGCCATCTACTGTCTGTAAGGGTACAAATTATTTTTTTATTAAAGTTGTCTCAAATGTTTCTCTCAAAGTTTTTTTTTTTCTAGAATTAAGAAAATAGACAAAAAGCACAAGTTTGTGGCAGTCTTCTGAAACTTTAGAAAATACTAAAAAAAATAAATAAATAAATAAATAACTAAGAAGCAAGCACATTCCCTCCATTTTTCTAAAAGGAACAATTATTTGTAATTTTCCCGGCCCGGCATCTAGTCTGGGAACCTCTACTGCTGCTGACCTTTATCTAACAGTTTACTCACTTGTGTGACTCACTACATGGTATCTGGACATAATTTTGTTGTGTGAAATCCTGGAAGTGGCAGATGTGCACATTCAGACAATATAAGTACTTGTGTACTTGTTTTGTTTCTGCCTTCGATCAGATTGAAATGTAACTTTTTATGTCTTATCTATGGTGGCCCAGTGGTGCACAACACAACAGAATTTAAAAAGCAAACATAAGCTCACAAGCTGAAATGCTCCCTACCACTAGGGGGCAGCTGGTCTGCAGAAACTGATTTTTTGCTCATGTTACAAGTACGACGCTGACATCGCAGCTGGCCGATTCAGTATTGTGTTCGGTTCTCCATAATTGCTTGTGGGTGTTAAAAAATGGAGAGATATGATTCAAACCAATGTTTACCACGAGTGTCTCATCTGGATTTTCTATGCTGAATGACTTGTTGCACGCCGGCCTGTTGTTGTGGAGACATATCTACGCCCCGAAACGTGACGTCGAACGAAACAAACTGTGATTGTTTGTTTGACATGTCGGTCAAATGGCCTTACGGGTGGGCCTTGGCCAAAGAAAGCCGCTATGAATTCCAGCTGCGCTTCAGCTGCTACGCGAGACCACAATGAAATAGATCAGACACGGGTGCTTTCACATCTGTGGATCGGTTCATTTGGTCCGGACCAAGGGCAACAAATGATACATTGTAGCATTTTTCTGCCATTTTGGGTCCTTTTCACACCTCACAGATTGCTCTGGTCCGAACCAGTTGAAATGAACTAAAATGCATTCATGTGACAACATCTACATCACTCGTTGGCCAGATGTGCCATTAATATTTCATAAACTGCTTTTTAATTGGTCAGAATTAACATGCGGGAAAATTCGTGTACTATGTAGTTTGTATACATCACTTTAGACAAACTACACATTTCGAAAAAGAAGCACGGATGCGGCTGAAAAACAACGTTTTAATGCACTTTTTTTATAATTATAGTTTTTTTTATAATTATTAGCTAATATATTCCTGAGTATGGGATGCTGAAGGGTATGTCAAATGAGATCAGAAACTGAATACATTCAAGATCAATACACATTATTGTATGTTGCAAAAGTTTACTGTTGTTGAAGTTACAAAGGTCTGAAAAAACTCAAAAGTGCTAAAAAAAAAACTAACAAAAAAACTTTTATTTTTGTGTTAGAAACACCCCCATGCTAAATTGCATTTTGTTCTGAGGACGTTTATTCTGATGGGGAGAAGGGGAAAAGCGAGGAGAATGTGAATAGCGAATAAAGTGTAGAAAAAGAGCTTGTCAGTATTCAGTGGTGTTATTTCTATAAACACTTAGATAAAGTCCCAAAAACATCCACAAACGCAAAGTGTTACAATAGTATGAAAAGATAATGGTGTTCCATAACTTATGAACTGCAAAACATTTAAGAACAATGTTTTGTCAGCATCTGGGTGAGTAAGCTAAGAGAGAATTAAATTGTTTTTGGTGGACTATCCTTTCGCTAACTCTGTATGCTTCCTCAGATTTGAATTTGATAGATAGACAGATCTGCTCTGATTTTCTTCCACAATTATGGAACCAGAATTTGACCAAATACAAGTTATAACTGAAGCCGAAACTGTGTGTACTTGATGCACAAAAAAAGCTTCCGTTCAACATATTCAATGTGTAAAACTGAAGAAAACAAAATAAAATCCAAAATGTAAGGAGCACCCATTTAAATTGACATATAATATAATGTTTTTTTATTCAATTACATTCAGAAAATGAATCAAGTAAAACAGGTAGTCAGCTTAAATTGAGCAATAGCAAAGACAGCTAAGGTGGATATCCAGAGGACACAGAGTAAAAGTGCAGCAATTTTTTTTTTGTTCCAGCCATGAACTTAACAGCTGATTTCACGCAGAGAAGGAGCAGCTGATTTCCTTTCAAGTCACAAGCAAGTCTCAAGTCAAAGTTAATGAGATAATTAATTGACTAATTAAATGATGATTGCGATGATAAACTCCTACTGTTAACAATCATTAAAGACAAGCACTGTCTTCAGCCTTACAGCCTTGGATGAAAGGCTATACAAATTTCATTGGAGAAATCAGCTGCTGAGTTCATGGGTGGAACAGAAATATGGCAGGACTCATTGTCGGCTGGATTGTCCACCTCTTCAAAAAAGTACCAGCTTCATGAACTTCATTGTGTTCATAACCATTAATCCATGGACACAGAGGCATTCTGTAACCCCAATTTACATCAAACTCACAGCGATTATAAACACTATACTCTATGTAAACCTGTGATAATTATATATTAAAACAACGGTCACCACACTTTATGTGAATCTTGAAAATGATTGAGAACATCCCTTTACTGAAACTGCCACTCACAAGAATGAGGTTTAATACCTTTAAGTCACTAGTAGGTAAAGTCTACGCTCATACCATTACTGCAGTCAAGCATATCAATTGTACATTTGCAACAGTAGTAAAAAGCTAATTCCGTATTAGCACCATCTGTATTGGTTATAATAAGAGTAATGAAGATAATTTGTGTCCCAATAATATCATTCCTACACATGCTCCTACATTTACTTATGAAATTAACTAAAAAACATGGTTACTATAGTAAAACTATTACAAAAAATGGTTAATTTTCATAAGTGCAAGTCAAATCCCCAGTCTTCAAAGAGTTAATACTTAAGTAAGTATTTATATGATGATTGTATATTAGTGATGAACACCTGCTGTTATTGAGAACTACAGAGGATCAGATGTTGATATTTTATTGGTTAAAATTATGCCACCATCATGGAGATTGTCTTGGTTATGTATGTAACCCTCGTTCCCTGATGGAGGGAACGGAGATGTTATGTCATGATGACAGACTGGGGGTTCTTACTTGGGAGGCCAGATTCGCTTTGATTAAGAGAAAATGCCAATCAGAATTGGCTAGTGGAATCTGCATCCTGAGACACTCCCTACCGAGCGAGTAAAAATAGATATAAATAATATATAGATCTAAATATGCAGCAGGGGCAACCACTCGACAGGTTTTGCTGAGGAGCCAAGTGTCAGTGCCTGGCCCCCCAGCAATGGTTTGAGCTTGTGGCAAGAGGACATAACGTTTCCATTCCCTCCATCGGGGAACGAGGGTTATATACGTAAACGGGATGTTCCCTGTTTGTCAGTCACTACGAGTTATGTCGTGACGACAGACTGGGGTCCATATAGAAAATGCCACAACCTGAACCCCGTCACAACCAACAGCACTGCAAAAGTTTGGCAGGAGCCTGCGTGTCATCAAATGCTGTGCAAGGTCGCAACCTTCCCAGTGCCACAGCGCAAATTTGCTTACCTTGGTACCTGCAAGGACCAACGGTGAGTACATTGCTGCTGGAAAAGCCAAGAACGGACACCAGTGCTCTACAGTGAGCATCTTTTAGTTGTTTTTATGTGATGAGTTAATCATCACAAGCTGGCCTGATTAAATTTGTCATTATTTTTTGTATGTTTAGGTTTTGCGCAATCACCCCTGAGAAACTACAGCATTCAAACAAAGTGTTGCTCTAACAATTATAGAGAACAAACTTTAAATGTATGAAATTCATATAACAAATTTGAATTTTTCAGATCTGTTCAGATACACAAAGACATCAAGAAGCAGCATATGAATCTCAACAATGGTGACAATTAACAAAACGCTTCATGGTGTAATCCAAGCTGGGTGACACCATAATAAAATGTTACATCCCACACTGCAGTATGAAAAATTATTGATACCACTGTTGAGGATTATATGATGAGTGTTCATGATTATATGATAAGTGTTCAGTGTTTGCTGATAGCAAAGCATTGCAGTCAAATTGTTTAATAGAACTTTTTATTTATCAGTTCAGCATCAGCTGAATGTCAGTCAACACACAAAAGAGACCACTTCAAAATGTTAATTCGTCAAGAGCTATAAGCAGAAAGTGTAAATTAATCTGTCGTTTCAAGGTTTGATTCAGCAATGCACAAATGCTTGTTGTGAAACAAAATTGCAATTGCTTAAAGGGTTAGTTCACCCAAAAATTAAAATTATGTCATTAATTACTCACCCTTACGTTGTTCCAAACACATACTGTAAGTCCTTCGTTCATCTTCAGAAGTAAAATTAAGATGTTTTTGATGACACCAGAGAGGCATCCAACCCTCTATAAACAGCTATATATCTGAAATGATCCAGATCCAGAAAATAACTACAAACAATAGTCCATGAGACATTAGTGGATCAACTTCAGTTTTACCGCGCCACGAGAATACTTTTTTTTTGTGCAAAGAAAACTAAAATAACATAATGTAACTCGTCTGCCATAACTTACGCGTCGGGAATTTGTTTTTAACCCTTTAAAAACAAATTACGTTCAATTACTAAAAGGCTTGAGAGCCCAACTAAAGTTTTTGTTTGTTTGTTTGTTTTCCAATTGATTTCATCCAAAGCAAGTCAGTTGTAGTTCTTGTTTTTCTCTTTTCTTCAGTGATGTTGATTCAGAGCAGGTGTTCATAACTAATGCATAATTATAATTTAATTAGTCACTTAATTATCTCATTAACTTTAGCTCTTGAAGACTTTGGATTTGACTTGAGCCAAAAAAAAAACATGGTTGCTATAATAAAACCATGATTAATTTTTAATGACACTCTGCATAGAGTTTTGCTTTATGTACATACAGTTCATTTTGAATTCACAGTGTTGTCTGCTAAGACTCTAGTCTGCACAACTGTTGTCAGTGTTGGTGTTGTTGGTCCAGGTTTGAAATAATACAGCTCTGGCTGATTCTGTGGATTCAGCTGGGCCCTCATATGCAGGTGGCTCTCTCTCAGACTGAGCTGTAGTAGTCTCTGGAGGGTAAGGAGGAGGTGGGAGATCAAACCATTCGGGCCGACTGTAAAAAAAAAGCAAAGCAAATTACTCATTATCTGGTGAAAGCAAAGGGCAGGGACCTTTGAGAATTTTGAAAAAAAAAAAAAAATCAAAATGTATTATTATTTATTATTTATAATTTTCTTTTTTTTTTTTTTTTTTTACAGATGTTTACATTATCTATCTGTCTGTCTGTCAGCATAGAGGCTACAGACAGTTGTTAAAGAAAGTAAACTGTAAATGAAAAGTATTATAGTGTTTGCCTTTATATTATTTTTTGTCAGGTGCATCCATTTGAAGTTGTAAACAGCAAGGATCTGAATATGGTCAGATAATTTCAGATCGATCTACAAAATTGTTTCGAGGGCAATCTGATTGGTACCAATTGGAGTAAAAATGGGCTACACGTGCATTTAAAAAATTGTGCATTAGATGGTCAAGTATGGCCAGGGAACTCACGCAATTACTGAACACTTGTTGGGCACACATGTGGAGAAAAGAGTCACTGTCCGTGCAAATTTATTAATGATCCACAAATACATTTAAAGCAAGCAAAATGTGAAGTGAACAAAAACCAAGCATATTCACAAAATAAATAGAATGAGATCCACAAATGAATCTTAGAGTTCCACAAACATGAATTATATTCACAAGTCAGTAAAATTAACATACTCACAAATGTTTTTTTATTCTACAAACACAATTTTACCTGGCATTTGTATGTGAATTGCATCCTGTGCATTCGAAGATTGCTGCACGTATTTGTGGATAGCTCTCTGTGCATTTGTAAATTACAGCACGTATTCGTGGATTTTGAAACACTTCAAGCGTCACTAATCCACAAATGGATCGACTCCACCCAACTTCTACTTAAGCCAATGAGATACCGGACATGGGGTGCTGACCAATCTTTGCACATTCTCGCTCCAACTAATCATGAATCAGTGCTCGACCAGCTGTAATTCAGAACAATTAACCAGTCTCTTCAAAATGGACCAGGGCTGATTTTCACAAAACCATTGTAAGCCTAAGAAGTTCAAAAAAACAATTGTATGAATGATCTAAAATTATATTTCCCAAAAGCATCTTAACTTAATTAGCACTTGAAAATCTTTGTAGATCTACGAGTGCTCTGGAGTATTGTAAGCTCTACATACACTGTAAGAAGTATTTTACAGTACACTTTACACTTGTTTTTATTTATATAGTAGTGAATTAGAAAAAAGATAAAATCACACATCTAAATTGGTTCTATGGCCTCCATGGCCGTGACTAGGCATGACAGGGATTCAGAGGCGGCCTCTATATCCGTGATAGGCACTGATAAAAGTTTGTTGGCTAGGAATTGGTCTGTGGGGCAAACCAATGGCCCTGGGGGTTGTGCCGCCACCGGTGGAACCTCCGGAGAATCTACAACCTGAGCCGATCTCTCTGGAGGTTGTGCAGCCACCAGCATAACCTCTGGGGAACCTATGATCCAAGCCAACACCTCTTGAAGTAGTGCAGCCAAAGGCAGAACCTCCAGAAGATTTATGGCACAAGCCGACACCTCCAACGGTTCTTGGACTGGAGCAGACTTTGAGAGTTCCCGGACTGGAGCACCACACATTCAAAAGAGCCACCACCATGACAGGGAGCACAAAGGATAGAGGGACAGTCTCTAATATGGCCTACCCAGAAACCTTGGAGATGCCCGCTGCACGTACCAACATTAGCGGTGGGTCTTCCAAACTGGACACCACCCTCTTAAGTCTATCCTAGGTGTTTGCACCATTCACAATGCTCAACAAAGGTAGCTGTGGCATGACGGGGTGCCATGATGTCTGCCATTTTACAATCTGCCTCCATTGTCGCCGCCATTTTGTAAGAGCACTTGGACGCATTGGTCATTTCAGTAATTAAGCTTTCTGCGTTAGTTCAGGCAGGGCTCGTAGTCAAGCTCTGCTCTTAGCTGATTGGAAATTCAAACCCAGC
>JAUCMT010000114.1:19772034-19787101 GCA_032357475.1 Enteromius thamalakanensis
GGAAATGACTTGATTGGGCGCGAATGAACAAGGGATGATTAGGAAAAGGGTCATCAGCTGTGTATGATTACTCGTTTTAGCGATCCTCTCGAAATTATGTTTAAACATTCACATAAATAAGAAATACTAAAAATGTAAATAGTTTGCTCTGAGAATGTTTCCATTTTTGTAACATCCCCAGTTTCCTCTAAATTGATTCTTCACCACAAGAAATGTGTTTATTCATTTTAATAATATTGTTTTAACAAACAGTACTCCATAACTGACATAATATTGAAGAAAACAACATACATAACAGCAAATATTAGTTTTATTTTGTGCTATGAGTTAAAGAAATATCAAAATGAATAAACTAATGGCTAACTTTAATTCATTATTTTCATCCTGCTGGCAGAATTATTTATTTTTAAACTTAATTATGCAACTTGAAAGTATACTGATTTAACTAATTTCTTTAAAAATGCAATTAGTTATTTAAAATTAAGAACAATCATTGCCATGATATAATTGATGTAAAACATACTCCCTGGAGATATGGGACTATATATCCAACATAGGAAGAGTTCAGCCTGACAATATACCTAAACAATAATACAACGTTTACAACAGATGCACAAAGAAGATGCAGAGGTCACAGCTTATCTAAAGCAATCTGATGAATATATCATCTTGTACAGATGCAATCTTCATATCCTTTAAAGCCCCAAGCAGACATGTAACTAAACCTGACTATTGCATCTTGGTGTTCGATGTTACACAGATGGACATTTGATATCCAGCTAGTAGCAGATCTTGCTCAACCATATCAAAATTTCTGGCACTGATCCAGGTGTCAGTTGTGACTGAGGTCGAGATGAATTATGGTAGGGATGTGCTGGCCCTGGTCTGGGCACCTGAAATTAAATCAAACTGATGGTGCTAAGACACAGCTACATCTCCCTAGATACAACAGGACCGCATCTGAACCACTGTCACTTGTCACAGCCGATTTATAGCTGGACAGAATCTACCCAGAATGCACGGCATATCAGTCACCCGTTACTAGGCCAAATGGCATAAAAGACAACAATACTACAGCACATATGCTTCACTATAAACCTTTACAAAAATAAAAAACAAACTTATGTTTTAAAATGCTTATGTGACTGCCTTTTGAATATGTATGAATGTATAGCTCTACATGTTTACTGCCAAAGATTTTTTATTTTTTTATGTTTTAATTTCTCCAAAGGATTTTGTGAAATAGATTCTTAAAAAGAACCTGAGCTGTGAAAGAGCAACCTCTGAGTAATAAAACCATCATCTGAACCTACAAAAGTACACTTGTGTAACAAAAATGTTGCATAACTGGAGGACCTTGACCAGTTTTTACTGTATACGTGAAGACATGCACCTCAAAGAAGCTCTGGCAGATGCCTGATAAAATGAAAGCCCTAAATGAAAAAGCATGCCATTAGGTCCCTGTGACTTCTGCATGTGACATCTGTATAGCTGTCTGTGAGGCAAACAGACTTCAATGGTGTTTGGTCAAAGCATTTCAACCATAAAAGACATGCTTATACAGCACATGCATATTAATGCAGCATTTCTGACAGAATTTGGACACTAACATAAAAAAAGAAAAGTTGTGGTTACAAAAGGACACTGACAACGAAAGTAAATGGGGCCGATTTATGGAGATTTTACAACTTTACAACGTGGGCATTATTTGCAGTGTAAATTATTTTTGCAGAGTTTTTGGTGGTCCATTGTTATGGTGACAAAGTTGTAAAATTAGATATAACGTTATAAAGAAAAGGTTACCGAACTATTTTCACACTATGATAATGTTAGCATGCATAGTGCTTATGTCCACTGGCTATATTGATTTTCAATGAAAATTCAGGGCTAATGTCCATTTCTTAAACAGATGTTATTTATTTATTGTGAACAATTCATCCATGTATGTTTCATTTTCTTTCTCCTCTTTTATTTTTTTAATCAAAATGTTATAGAATGGATGTACTTTAAACCTCTAAAACTGTGGTAATTAATTTGTTAATTTTTAAATATTAGTTTGTACTGTTAATATGGTATTGCAGCTTTTTTGACTATTATAATTACACATAAATTAATAGATATAAACTTTGAAAGCACTATAAAGCATAAAAAGTATGAAAGAAGTAAATATAGTGGAAATGATTTTTTGCATCATAAAAGCTGTCGATTGATCTTAACTTGTACGGAAGCTCGAATATTCATTTAATTTTTAAAAACACTAATGCTTTAGTGCCTCAACACACATTTCTGCATGTTAAACAGACTATATTATATGTGGCGTCTCGAGGCATGTGTCTGCTCTCTTCACTCGCAGCTTATTTGAAAAATAAGTAAAAAACAAAAATTGCCCGTGGTTATTTAGAATACGTGCAGCCCAGCCATGCAACATAGTGGCAGCCTTCGTTTAAGCTCAATTTAGCCGCCTAAGGTGTTGATAACCTCAGAAAGTCACTGCCTGCTCTGCCCGGATCCCAGCCTGGGGAGGACGGGCATCACTGAAGCAACTGTCGTTAATCATTGTTGACATGGGCAGGCGTGGCTTCCTGCTGTCCGCACGGAGGACGGTGAGACAGCGGTGCACCGGCTGACACTGGGAGACAGGTGCGCCGATGAGGCAGAGAGTCATCGCGGCAGATAGCGACAGGAGACCGCTTAATGGAAGAGAGCGTTCATGCAACACTTCACTTCCTGCGCCACAATAATCAGAGGGAAAGAGAGGGAGAAAATGAGAATGTGTTTGAGAACTCTCATGGATTACTTGCCAACGTTTGTTACGACAGGCCGGAAGCCTCCCTCGGTGCACGCACCAGGGCCACTCCATCACATGCTGCCAACAGCTCTTACTCACACCAATAATAAGCATCATATTGGTATACGAATGCCACTGCAGGCCATCGCCGTGGATGCATAAGCATTCCCAGCACGCTGAAAAAACACGTCTGTCACTGTAGATGCAGCTTCAGTGACACAGAACTGATTGATGCTGGAGTGGCCTATTCAGTCGGGGCATTAACATGGCGGCCATGTTAAATGACGTGCATTTTAGTGAAAAAAAAAAGAGACAAGGAAAAGTGCCATGCATTTATAAGTTTGCCCGAACACCTTTGGTGTATCTTCTGTTGTGCCGTATGAAAATGAGATGCTTATGGCAAGGGAATTTAAAAACAAACTGTGGCCAGAATAAAAGTTCTTTGATAGTTTACCCTCCCAAATGTCATCCAGGATGTCATGTTTTTTGAGGTCTCCAATGGAAGCTAATGTGTTGAAGATCCAAACTGCTGTGTCAAAGGGCTCTACACAATCCCAGCCAAAGAATAAGATGCTTATTTAGTGAAACAATCTGTCATTTTCTAAAAGAAATGTACAGTTGTGCTCAACATTATTCACTGAGGAGAATAGTTTGAGTGAACAAAGACTCTCTAAGGATCACAGCTGGAGAAAATACTTGAGTCTTGGTGTCAGAAAGCCTCAAAAATAAATAAATCAATAAGAAGCCATAAATCACCATATGTTGTTTTTGGAGGGTTTCAAGAAAACTCCTGTCATACAAAAACAAACTCCAGCATATTTAACTACAGACACGACTTCGCATTCACATTTTCGGATGATAATTAGCCATTGGCTTAATTTGGGACATGCATGAAATGGAAGCATTTACCTGTATGTTAAAATTGTACATGGTCCCTTTAAAAAAAAAAAAGGAATGGCTTCTATGGTCAGAAAAACAAAAAAATTTAGCTTTTTAATAGCAAACACTCTAAATGGATTTGGTGCACAGAGGGATAGACGTCTTGTTGAGATACATGGCATCATAGAATCAATTATATTAAAATAAATTACAAACTGACTGTCCATGCTAGATGGGCTATGGTTTGATCTTCCAACAGGACATTTATCCACAAACAAACATCAAAATTAAAACAAAAATGGGTCACTGAGAACAAAACTAAGCTTCTGCCAAGGCAAACCCATTTCTCTATATAGTGAGGTGAACTAAAGATGAGCAGCACAAACATGGACCTGGAAATCTGAAAAGTCTGGGGAGATTCTGATGTTATCCAAATTCTTCAAGCATTATACGTATAGACTCAGAGCTGTCATTTTTGCAAAAAGGGGTTGCAAAAGTATTGAATAAAGGGTTATGATTAATTGTATGTCATTGTGTATTAGAGAAAAACATTTATTTCATAGAGAGATTTCCCCCGTTTTAAATTTCCAATTCTCCACTGAAAGGCTGTTTGTATTCATTTTTTTTAATAAAAGATCAAAAGAATTAATGATACAGGATTATTTTCACAGCTTTCTTTGATCATATTTACCACGGGTATGAATACTTTTGATCAATACATGCTTAAGTTGAGCTAGTGCAAGATAAGCATTTTTGTCTAAAAGTACATGAAAGTATATTAGTTAATCATTTTGCACTTAAAAAATTTTAACAGGAACAGTTTGTTTCACAGGATAAGATACTTATACTTCACCTGGGCTCATGTAGAGCTCTTTAAAGCTGTATTTAAATTACAATTTGGACCTTCAACCCATTGGCTCTTATTAAAGTCCACTATATGGTGAAAAATCCTGGCTCTTTTGATCTGAAATAGGGAGGAAATTAATTCAAACAAAAAGCATGATATGTTCTGTGTGTTTTAGAGTAAAGCTTGGCACTCTGTCCATTCACACACAAGCAGCTCACACTCCAGGGTTTTCAGTGTCCTGAAGTTCACAGCTCCTCCACATGTGCTGAGGTTGGGTCTTATCCACCTTATTTTGTCACTCAGTAAGCCATTTTCTATGAATGTGTGAGACATCCTATTCATTTGTTGATTTATACAGAAATATTATATACAGGCATTTCTGGAAAACCTGTAAAGCTAAAATGAACTGGAAGCACTATAGAAATTCACACAAGCGCTATGAAAACTGTAGATAAACTGAAAGAATGTGGTACTATGAAATATTCAAATAGACTTATTTTTACTTCTCCAAGGTGGAAAGAAAGAAAAGCTTTATAAAAGTGAAACCTGTCTGTCTGACCGCATCATTCTGTCATCAATTCTGCCCCCAAGACGGAAGGTTACTATAGCAACCGCCTTGGTTAATAACCCGTCCACAACAGTGTGTCCAAGCCCGACATTTTAACACATAATATATATAATTTCCATGCATGAAAACTGGGAATAGTGTGTCATAATGGCATAACAGGCTCTTGAGAATTGCAATGGCTGATATCAAAGCAATTGCTGTTACATCTTACAAATACTAATACTTGTGTCAAAAGTGTGAATATATCAAGCAAATAAGGGCATGAAGGAACGTCTTAGTATACCAGTTGGAGAATTTTACTCAAGGCTCCAATGTTTAGGATCAGTAATTTTACTCTAATAGCAATGTATAGAAGTCCTTTTCTATGTAATATGAATATGTACTATAAGATATCTGTATTATATTTTTTGTATAAATAGTATTAAAATTATTATTAAAAGTATTAAAAGAAATCAAGATGTATTTACATTTTTGCAACAGAATGTAAAAACAAATTTTATATATATATATATATATATATATATATATATAATTAAATAATAATTATTAAAAATATAATTAATAAATAAATAAACAAATCCCATATAAAATAAACAGAAAAACAGATAGGTAAGTTCAATGTTTAATTAAGTAAAAATGTTATGTTTGCTTAATTATATTTGTATAAATGTAAACTTAACAAATTATTTAAGTTTAAATTTAAGAATAATTTAAGTAAAAATTGCAAAATCCATATAAAGTGAACAGAATAATAAAACCTGCTCAAATAATATTTAGTTTTACTTTCTGAGGTTTGTAAACCTTGCACCATCATTTCTAATCATTTGTTAGAAAAAAGACTAACATTACTGCATTTTTCAGACATTTTATGCCCTATTTTGTACCCTGTTCGTGGAAAGTGCCAACAAGTCTCCTGAGCTTTGAAAGAATAACCTCTGAGCAATAAAATCTTCCTTTGGGAAAGATTTATCTGGAGCAAGCCAAAAAAAGGAAGATGTTTAACTTTATTTATTATTGAAGGGGAGTAAATATCACGCCATCTCAGAGAAACATTGCCTTTCTTTCAGATGTCCCTTAACTTTCACCCCTGGGGAGCGGATAGAGATGAGTTTTATCGTTTACTATGACTGCAGGCAGCATTTTAACCCAGCATTAGAGAGCATTCAAGCCAAGCTGAAGGCTGGCCTCGGGAGATTTCAAGGGTAAAGCATCTATTTAGACTTACCCCAGAGGATTGTGGGTCAGACACACTGTGCATTTACCTTTTAATTGAGTCATAATAGCTATAGAGCTTTATTGCAATGCTAACTGTAATCAAAATTCTCTGATAGAGGTTTAGTATAACACCTTTATCAAGTACACAGAAGTTCAGACGCCTTCCTCTCTCCCGGTTTAAAGTGAAACTGTATTTTCTGAGATGCAATCAAATCTTTTCATCTTATCTAACTTCTGAATGTCTCTTGTATGTTCTGCCGTTTCAGTTTTTAATGACACTGTAGTCTGCAAGAACAGTGCACTCGTTGTAGCATGTTTTATAATGTTTAATCTGAGGTATACCTCTATTCGAACGACAGCAACAAGGCTGTATCAATTGAAATCGATTGTGATATCAGGGCTTATGGCCTTGGGTAAATTGTAAGTGTCAGTAGGAATCAAAATTCTATTATTTTCCAAACAATCAGATAAAGCTGTATAAAAATTCCAATGCCTGGCCTCTGAAAGTGCTTGTTTGCTGTACCTGATTGAACCCGCTCTCTGCAGCCTCGTTCCCATCCTGTGGGACACGCTCAATTTTCCACAGGCTTATCTTGCCAAGGTGGCCAATTTAGGACCCTTTTGCTGCTTGGCTTTTTGAGATATGGCCCCATATTACAAACGCAGGTGGGGACAGCTGCGTTTGTTGGGAGCGTTTTAGGGTCGTGGCGTTACAGTGAAGGGCCTGAATTATAAATCGATGGCCTTGTAGTTGATGCTCCAGAGTAAAGAAGATGTTTCATTTCATTTTTGTCATCATTTAGACTACTCACCCTTATGCCGTGTGAACACAAAATGAACAGTAGCTTTTCTCCACACTGAAAAAAATAGAAGAGAAAAAAATGTATTGTAAAATATATTGCATACGGTTTGTTTTATTAACAAAAATGAAAAAGCACTTTTTTTACAGTGCATATGAAAGTGAATAGGGTCTAATCTATCTATTTAATATGAACTAAAAAACTAAACAAGTCCTTGATAGCTAACACTGACTGAACACTTCAGCATCTTTGTATATTTGTTTTACTCACTGAAACAACAGCTATGAGATTTGTGATACTCTTGACACTGCACATGATTTGAATAAATCAAGGCTTTGTACTGCTGCATTAATAAACATGTTTCACAAAAACCACACAAGAAATTATTTAATTAAAAGGAGCATTGTTCTGGATGATGCCACTTAGTATTGTAGTACAGTACAGTATGATGCTAAAGCTGATGTATAGACATCACTCATAAGTGTTGTGTTTTATTCGTTATTTGCGTTTTACCTGTATTGATTGTTGAGGGCTCACTGGAGCTGGACAGCTGTCTGAGCGCACTTGTTGCACACTGCCATCTACAGGAGGTAAGGCAAAATTACAGTAGTCAAAACCACACAATTTTTGCAAAAAAATGACTACCGTTTTTGAACATGTACAGTGGCGTAACATTACTATGTTCTTTGAAGTACCCTGGAGTAGCATTAATTTAAAATGGATAATAATGTTCAGAACTACTGTTAAAGTAATAACATTTAAATTAATTAAAGTATTTAAGTTAAATTTAAGAACTATTTAAAGTTTTATGAAAGAATAAATAAAAAATAAATATATTTAGATTAAACTGTAAACAAGATGGTATGGATTCGACACACATCAAAACACCATTATGATCTGACACAATCACTTTACCATGGCAAAATCAAAATTAAATCGACGAAGGCTTTAAGTTCGAATTAATTTGTAATAAGGACTTAGCAAAAGTAGCTAAGTATGCCAGCGAATGTATTTTTGTTATGATTCGCATTTTGTTTTGTAATTTGATTACCTTGACCCAGATTATGTGAAGCACTTTTATCGACCATCCAACGTTCATGACAGTTGTAGAGACTAGTTTAACGTTAGCTCTTCTTCACTTCTCTCATCGCACACATCTTTTTGTTTGCGTGTAAACACATCTCCAACCTCTAAGTGGCGCTATAAAAAAACTAACACACTCGTCAGTCCGCTATTAAAATAAAAATCGCTTCAGCTGAGCACAATATCAATTTAATTTCCTCAAATTAATCTACACATATTCCCCATAATTATACAATATAATGTTAAATAACGTAATGTGTAAGTTTTATAAGACCTTGTGTAATTCTCGGGGAAGGGAGGGGCAGCATCGCGTTCTTCCGGTGGAAGCGTCTTTCTATCCGCAGAGTCAAGAATATGGCGGCGCTCCGTGTGGTCGTGTTCTCCGGCACCGGGAGAACCCTCCTGAACACAGCCAAAACCATTCATACTCCTCGGGTATGGACACTCACTATCTTTTCTGTCTTGTCTGCTTGATTTTCACATTCTGGAGTGTTAAGGATGCAAATATACGCCTTTTTTTTCATTGGAATACCCCGGCGTCTGTGGCAGTGTATTACCTACAGCAAGGTCACAGAAGCTGTGGCTCTTATTACATTCGCATCTTGATAGTTGCTGTTACATATCCGTGTCATAACACAATAACTGTCGAATAAAGAGGATAATTTGTAAGAAAGCATGTGTATTTGGATTAAAAAGGACTTTGAAGTCTAATAACTAAGGCGAGCTGCCGTTCCTTGAGTTTATCCTGAGAGGTGACATCACTGCTCTTTGACATCCAAGGCTTATAATGCATCATTAATCCTCGTTTTTTAACAGAGGATGTTAAATATTTGTTTGTTTGGCGTATGATATGATCTCTACACATAATTAAATTCTAAATCGTATTATAAGCATCATTTAAGTCAAACGAATAAGAATGACATAATGTTTTAATGACAGCAACATTTAAGCTTGCGTAAACTCCAGGTTTGTGTAAAAGCAGATGACCAGGGACATCTAGCATAATTTGAGACACTTACTGATGTTATTTTTTGGTCCCTCTGTATTTTGCACAAAGAATTTAACTTGGTAAAAGTCACAGGTTCGCTTATTTGGTTAGTGACCCAGATATCACACAAGTCCTAACAAATCTTTTACAGGTTTAAGTGTAGTGTTTTAATGTGATCTCAGCTTTTTTGTACAACGCTACATATTTGTACGGTGTTTTAATTGGCCTTTATGGCTGTCCTTCATTGGCACAGAATTTGTCTTTTATATGCATGTTTTAATCTTTAATAGTTAATAGTATTTTATTTTTTTGACATTACTGCTTGTTACTTCTTTGGATTGTCATATAAGTGTATTTGTAAATGATCTTTATGAATCTTATTGAAATATATTCATTTGTCCCTTCATATGTTTTATGTGTGCATGTTGGGATGACTGCAATCATGGGCTACATTTAACGTGAGTTATCCATCAGTTTAATCCTAGCCAACAATTTTTGCTTTGTAGGCCAACATGTCATTTGCTAGCCTGCCGAGGGGAAGGAAAATAGCCCTGACCACGATTGGAGTGTTGACGACCGGAGGAGCAGGTCTGGCTCTGATGCTGCAGCAGTCAGTCAAGGCCTCCGATTTGGAGCTGCACCCACCCGCGTATCCCTGGAACCACAACGGTTTGCTGTCCTCCCTTGATCATGCAAGGTACCACAGTTAATGCTGTTCAGAGTGTCTGGTGATATTGATACAGTATGTTAAAGGTGATGTGTGCCATTTCTGCTTGATGACTAGCGGCACGATTGCAAAATTATACTTTTTAAAAACTAAAATTATTGCCTGAAAAAGCTCATGATGTTGTTGTCTTTTCGTAATGTCTTCACATATAGTTGTAAAAATGTCCACATTTAAGTAATATTACATTTGAATTCTTTATTGGTTTTTATAAAATATATTTCTCTCACTGTCATCTATGAGCCATATAGTCCTGCTTTATCAAATATGATCATTAATGTAGATTTTGTCTAAAGATTCACTAAATTGCTCCATTTAAGAAAGGAAAAAAAGGTAAATAAATATAGTTGTATAACATTATTGTCAAGGTATTTCTACCAATACAAAAAATAGATTATTGTTAGTGACCTATGGGAGGACGTGTACATATAAATGACTAGTTAATCAAATTACAGAGGTATCAAAGTATTCAGAATTATCTTACAATGGCTTTGTTTTCTCAGTATTCGTCGTGGGTATGAGGTGTATAAGCAGGTGTGCTCGGCCTGTCACAGTATGGAGTATTTGGCTTTCCGTAACTTGGTGGGAGTATCACACACAGAGGCAGAGGTCAAGATCCTGGCTGAAGAGGTCAGTTTTTTAAGATGTTAACCCAAACACAAATACAAAATAATTGTCTCATTGCACATGTGCTTGTTAGGGCACAACGGTATAATAAAACAAACACCGCTTTAGCAACTCCCTGGCAGCGGTGGTGGCAGATTTTACACAGACAAGCAAGCACCACTAACATTTCCTCTTTGGAAAATTAAATAGCACAGAGTCCGAGGGATTTGTTAGTGCAGATGTGTCTCTAAGATATGAAGCTGACCATCCCATTGTGTGCTTTTTCTGTAATGTTAATATTCTGTTGTGCAGATTGAAGTTGTGGATGGTCCTGATGACACTGGAGAGATGTTCACCAGACCGGGAAAACTCTCAGATTACTTCCCCAAACCCTACAAAAACCCTGAGGCCGCCCGTGCTGCTAACAATGGCGCTCTGCCCCCTGATCTCAGCTATATTACCAGTGCCAGGTAATTAGTTACTTTTTTTGACCAGGTGCTAAAGTTTTTACAGTTTAAAAAAATAGCCACGAGCAGCACCAAAGCCCTCTTTATCATGTTCTAAACTCTTTTTCTCACTCTTTTTTTGAGGCATGGAGGTGAAGATTATGTGTTTTCTCTCCTGACTGGTTACTGTGACCCTCCAGCTGGTGTGTCTGTAAAGGAGGGCCTTTATTACAACCCATATTTCCCTGGCCAGGCCATTGGTATGGCACCACCCATCTACAATGAAGTGCTTGAGTACTCAGATGGTGAGTTTGTAATGCTTTCTTTTATCATTGCTATTTTTTAAACATGCATTCATATTTCGTTCAGGACTGTGAACAGATCAAGCCAATGTTTATCAAACATAATACAATTTTATGTATTGTGCATTTATTTTGGTGGAAAGGCGGGAATATAGCAAGATTTGTCAGCCCGTCATTCACATTCTCATTAACTCTGTATTTTACTCATGGGTTAAATTTCATGCTCTGAGCTTTGATTATAATTTAATTCTGCTGCATAAAGGCTTTAAATTGTAATTTTGTTTCATTAATGTTATCTGATTTGATTTGGCTATAAATTAGCCAAATTAAATTGCTAAATAGAAATGAGAGCATCTTTTGGATTATATGCATTTATGTGGCATAAGAACTAAAGGATATGAAGTAACATGTTTGACACCATGTAGATCAGAGTTTAAAGTGCTGCTATTATGGGCTATGAAAGGTTGTTTGGAACTCCCAAAACCAAAATATGAACAGGTTTTCATGCATGCAAGACCAAAATAAAACACTAACCCCTAGTTTCACTGACAAGGCTTATGATAGTCCCAGACTAAATTGCATGCATGTTTGAACTGTCTCAGATGAAAATGTCTTGCTTTGACATATCTTAAAACATGTCAGTGTCATTGTTCTGTGATAAGATGCACACCTGTAATATTTTCTTAAAAGGCATTTTTGTAAAAGTTGCTTGAATATCTTAATTTAACTAATGCCTAGTCCTCCAATTCATTGTTTTGTGCTTTTGATATAAGTTCCGACTTAAATACTTACTTGCCATATCCATTGGAAATAGAATGTCTGGATCCCTTTGAGTCCCTGTACAACTGGATCCATGTGCAGAGGACCTGTTACTCTGTACTGAGATAGACCTTCTAGAGTATCTTGTGACTGGTGTTTGATCACATTCAAAATCTAAAAGACAAAATGTGTCAACTATTACTTTGTTGTTTGTAATAGTGGATAGCTCTTGTAGCAAGTTTTGTGCCCCAAATGATTCATTAATTTTGGATGACTTAAGCAACCCCAGTGCGCAATTCCTGCCTCTGCTATACTCAGCAGTCAGCCAAGTTCAATCAGTGCAAAAACACTCTCATTACAATCAACGAATCCATGTATATTGTACCATGAAAAAAATTCTTACCCCTAATTTACACTGCACATGTATTTGGCATGTTACGTCTCAAGACAAGGCCATAAGCTGATCGCAGCCACTATAGTCATTGATTGTATTTATATCAGCCGCGTCATGGTACATGTGTGATTTTGTCCCAGGCTCTACATGCTGCTTAACTTAAGATAGGCACCTATTGTATTTTTGATGGATAATAGTTATCAGCAGCAGGGAATATCTCTGACATGATTCTATCATCTATTGGCACAACCCTATGCTATCATGAGGTTCAGAAAGTAAAAGACAAAATTGGTTGTGAAAGATATGTTGAAAATATCTCAATGCCGCCTCTACTTTAGAATATTTGCATTCTTGCCTCTGTGAACTGCATAAGTGTTTGAAAGAATACCGACCTTAGACAAATCAAATGCAGTGCCTGGAATGCTTTCTGTGACTGTACCGTTTGCTGTGCTGGGATACATCACTGTGCTGTGATATATCACTGTGAATGGACT
Source organism: Enteromius thamalakanensis (assembly GCA_032357475.1). Lineage (NCBI taxonomy): Eukaryota > Metazoa > Chordata > Actinopteri > Cypriniformes > Cyprinidae > Enteromius > Enteromius thamalakanensis. Next base: position 19,784,928 of record JAUCMT010000114.1, read on the forward strand.
GAAGACTAGACCCAGTACCTTTCAACCGACTGGCTCAGTTTACAAGGGTCTGCAAAACAAAACACTGACTTTATTCATAGTTAAATGAGGGTACAAGAAAATACAGAAGTCATACAAAAAATGGATTCAAGATTTAACTGAATTCACACACAACGTGATTAAGGGTGGAATATCTTAGTGTGATTCTTTTATATTTTTAATTAATACAGTCTATAAAATTCTACTTCATATTCCCCCTTTGAGACATTTATGTCTTACATACTCCGAAATTCTGTGTCAGGATTCAGTTTTTTAGTAATTTTTTCTCCGTGACCAAAATAAGGTCACTATGTTTCATTAGCAATTAACTAAATCATGCCACGGCACCTCGAAAGAAATCAGGACCAAACATCTACCCTCTCTTTATTTTGCTGAAGGGAGTAAAATATCCTGATCTCCCTAATCCTAATTTAAACAATGTTATAAGCATGAATGTGTAATTGGTTCAGTGCTTGTCTGAGGTTATCACAGTTATGTATACAAACATAGAATACATTTAATTATTACACATAGAACATTATCGAACTATCATCTTGTTGGCTTTTCCATCAATCCTTTCATCTTCACCAGGGTGACTCTTTACGAGCCGTAGCCATGGGCTTTCCCTCATTGGCAAGGGAGGGTCGTTACTAGCAAGCCCTTAATCCCTCACTTCATGCTGTGTGAGGTGTTGGAAGCAGTTTTGTCCTTATTGATGAAAGCAAACCATTCCACTGCCTAAGTAGAACTGTTTTCATCTGTAAACAGAAACTTCAGAACTTTTGTTAGTAATATCAAGCATGCTCATTCGATCATCTGACCAGTCGTCCTGACCTGTGGGAATGCCAAGTGAGTTGAGGGCTGTCCAGGCCTCTTTTTGAGCTCTCCCAATTTCAGGTTTTTTATGCTTACGTCCTGCTTCTTCATATCTTCTATACAGTCTTATTTGGTTTTATAGATTAGTAGTGTGTGTATTTATTTTTATCAATTTGCTAATTCAGTTGCCTTTTTGTTTGATAATCTTAGTCCCTCCAGTACTTGGTAATATCTAACTCATTTAGTAACAGAGGCTGTTTAACCTGGAAAACACTCAACCCACTTTGCTCATGTTAGCAGCCAAGAAAATATTTCATCCTTTGACACAGAATCTGCTCCATCATGATATGCTAAAAAGAAAGGTAAGTGTGGGGTGGACAAAGCAAACTTATTTTGCTTTGCCTTCCCATGTTATGCGCTGCGCAAATGTGGCATTGTTTTTCTTTTTGCCACAATAAGAATTTAGGTATTGACCAGTAAACTTAACCAATTCATCCATGATCTTCATTTTTCTGGGCATATTTTGCCCTGTGGGCCCACATATTAAGATTTGCATACAGCTGTTTTGGCAAAATTATCTATTTGCTTCGGTGTCTCGTCAGACACCCTCTGTCCCTCATTCATACTCTTTCACACCATCCTTTTTGGCCTGAGACCTGTATTTTCTTTAGATATACACTGAATGTGAAATGGATTTTAACTGTGAACTGTCACTAAAATTGGATAGCATAATGTGAAACCTTTTTTCATTATTCTCTACTCAGCGTAGACCTGGTAGTATTCTACATTGTCATTTTAAGTGTAGGCCTACAGATAATGTCAGTCACCCTAATGTTTTAATTATTTCTAACAAACCTTTTAGATCCATTAGTTTAGAAGAATTAGACTTAGGCCTTGTGTAATTGAGGAAACCTATTTTGATTTCTCAATTATCACTTATTTGTTTAATTTAAAGTTTGGTCATATCCGTTTTGTTATTGCTCATGAGCTACTTTCAGAAAAAGATTGGAGCTCTTGATATTTAGGATCCACGGCCAGCTGCATTTCTATCCTGTTATCCCCAGTGATGATAGCATTGGTGATTTCACAATTTTGGACTTTCTTATTATTAATACTTTATTCCTTGATTACTATTTTGGTTTTAACATAGTTTCTAAAGGCTCCCTTCCCTGTTTACAATCTCCGCCTTCTCATTTCCCAATTATCCCATCTTCCTATCTTCCTATCAACTGACCCTATAAAATATTCTTATCTGCTCCCTTTTGTAACATCTACTCAAGCTTCAACACCAGGCTCCACCCCCGCTGGCACTCAACGTTCACCATCACCTGAGTATTAAT
>JAUCMT010000114.1:19793864-19812674 GCA_032357475.1 Enteromius thamalakanensis
ACACACACACACACACACACACACACACACACACACACACACACAGAAATATTTAATATTTTTATGACCAAAATATATATAAACAAACATTTTTTATGTTAGAAACCCATTTTGGTCATCATAGACGCGTTTTGGCATATAATGACCTCTATTATGCGCAAATGCTGTTTTTACCTAACGTTAGGTTTTCCTGATAAGCCACACAACGGTTATATAAAGGAAAGGTAATCACATAAAAATAGCTTATTTGTCATGTTTTTATTATCATTAATAATAACCTCAGTTAATAAATATTACGATTAAAGTGTAAATTAAACATGTAAGGCTGAATGTATTGCACGTGAGTCGTTTATTTGGTTAAATGTCATCAAGGTCTCTGGCCTTGAACAAACTACGACGAGCACTGTAATGTTCGCAACCATAAATTATCGAATAATATATGCGAAGAAAGTATGCTTACCTTGTTTAAATCGCTATATGAGTGTCTCTATTGGTTAGTTTTCTGATAAAATTGCCCAATGTTTGCTTCAAGACTGCTTCACACGGACGCCATTACTTAAGAGGAAGTGGTTTGGTGTTAAAGTACAAGCGGAGACTGTAGGATTGTGAAGCGCTGCAGCGTCATCTAGCGGTAGAGCCAATCACGTGCTTAGAACGGAGATCCGCGTGTGCCCCCTAACGGCGAATGATGAAACTGCAGGCGGGTTGTGATTTAAATTACAAAATAAGTTTCTTGTAAATGTATTAAAATCTAACAACCACTTCTATGATCTTCAATACAAAAAGTAATTTTTAGATTCACAATATAAAGGTTAGAACAAAAATATAAATGCATGGAATTGATTTAAAAAAAAAAAAAAAAACTTCTTACTGACACAACATTGAGATACTGTATTTTAAATTGACCTTTGCATATTTTACTTTTTACAGCATCAATGATGTACCAGTATTTTGTGAAAATTGTGCCAACGATATATGTTAAAGGAGATGGGGAGGTAAGAGATGTGACTGTGGATGGTTGATATTAGTACTTAGTGTTTATTAAGGTTTTATAGCACTGAAGTAGTAACAATTGCATAGCTGTAAGTTTGGTTGTCACTGTAGTCGTTTAGAAGTTTGTTGATTTAAGAAGATGAGGATATGTTATTGTTATTGAGGATATGAATTGTTTAGACACGAATGATAAAAGAAGCCATGCTATTCTCTTTTACTTTAGGTTGTTAAAACAAACCAGTTTTCAGTAACGAGACATGAGAAAGTTGCCAACGGGCTGATTGGAGATCAGGGTTTACCTGGTGTGTTTGTGCTTTATGAACTGTCTCCAATGATGGTCAAATTCACAGAGAAGCAGAGGTATGTCTCAGTAAACGTTAACTTCTCATGCTATTACATAACATACCTTTGAGATCAGTTTGACTGAAAGAAACCTTCTGATACATTGTTGCCCATGTTTTCATCCGCAGGTCTTTCACCCATTTCCTAACAGGAGTTTGTGCTATTATAGGAGGTGTTTTCACAGGTGAGATTCCATTCTGTTTTGTACCTCAGCGGTTTCCACAGAAGTGCAGTGTGTGTGTGTCTGTGCAGAAGGAAAGAATGTAGACTGTAAACCTCCTTTTACTGCTTGTTTTTACTGTGGTGGTAGCGTTTGAACGTTTATATGCTCAGGAACATAATGTACATGAGTACATGAACAAGTGTGTAAAATCCAGCCAAACCGTTTCCAATTCTGTAGCAAAGAGAAACTGTGACATTCCGACAGGCACAGTCACAAGATTCCACACGATTCACTTCATTTGTTTGTCATGATCTTAAACAGCTTTTCATCTACAGACTTCAGCTTAAATGCTTAAGATTTTTTTAAGCCAGATGATAAAAAAAGCAGTCAACACATATCCAGCATGTATTTGAACACCTTTAATATTCTTGAAAAACATAATAAATCCAACTTTTAAGAAGCTATGATAGGTCTGCAGGATTTAAGAGGGAAATATTTATTTGTGTTATATAAAAGAGTGCTTGTTGTATTTGAATTGAATGTATTTGAAATGTATTTTTTAAGAATTAAAGTTTGCTGTGCTAGCTTGTAAGGCTGCCCAATTTGAAAAAATTTGTGTGTGTATATATATATATATATATTTATTATTATTATTATTATTATTATTATTATTTTTTTTTTATTAATTATATATATATAATTAAATATATATATATGTGTGTGTGTGTGTGTGTATGTATATGTGTATAATTGTTTTTTTATCACAATTACTTAATATTTTTGTTTACATAAAATATTAAATAATAATAAATAGTGCTGTAATTCACTATGAAAAAGTTAAATTCAAGATAAAAATCAAAATGCAATAATTTTATTTTATTATGACTACTTAAATTTCCCTAAGCCATTATATAATTTAGCATTTTGTCTTTGATTTATATATTACATATATACTTATTTATTTAATTAAATTACAACCTTAAATTCAGCCTTAGAAATTAGTATTATTTATTGGTATTTGTGTCATTTAATAATCCTCATACTTGTATTTGTGTGTATTCATGTTAATGCAACATGCAGACGTCATTTGACCTCTTTAGGGATGTTAATGGCAGATGAGCTCACTATCTCTCCTGTTCCTGCAGTTGCGGGACTCATCGATTCTTTGATATACCACTCAGCAAGAGCCATACAGAAGAAGATCGAGCTGGGTAAAGCATCCTAGCACCACAGAGACACCGGGTGCATGACTGTGTCTGGAAAGCTCTGTGTTTTAAAGGGAAGATGCCACAGTGAAAGCCCCCAGACTGTTTCTCGTTGTGGCCACAGAGCAGTATCCGTCGACACGGCCCCTCGCACACAAGCACAGGAACCACACAAGGACCTGTGACTAAGACACTGGCCGATCGTACGAAGGTTCGCATTAGCGCTGCGCCAATGCAACAGTTGTTTACCTCTGCAAATCAAACTTTCTTTCGCAGATTTTGGCCTTTATTTGTCCTTTTATGAATCACTCATTGGTCGATTTGAAAATTGTAGTCTTACTGGATCACGAAACCAGTGTTTTCCTGCCTGAGTTTGGCAGACTAAACCAGCAGTTTTAACAGTCGTTTGAATGAGTTTGGGTCCCTACAGAAGAATCAGAAGCAGCAGCCTTTGTCCAACTGGAATCCTGTTCTGCCGTCAAGCACACGAACTCCGTACGGAAACACAGAGACTGCAGTCTGTACAGATGTCTGGTTTTTGTAATCGCACCTTTAACTCTAAATTCAGGGGCTGGGGTGTGTGTGTGTGTGTGTGTTTGCAGATGAGTGTGTGGAATGAGAGTTCTTGTCATGTTTTGTTGCTGGTTTATCTTGTGTGTGGGAAAATTGTATTTATATTTTGATTGATCAAAGCCGTTTTTAAAATGAGAAATAAATGTAACACTCAACCTAAGTGTCTGTTTCCTTGTGAATAAGCCAATGTTGAATTGGAACCTGTATTTAAACTTTATTTAATCTTAAGTGTTTATTTAATTTGCATTTTATTCATTTATAGAAACAAAGCTTACACGGATAGAGAGGCTGTTGTGCAAACTGCATATTTTTTTCTTTAATGTGCATTTCTGTATAGTGTTAATTTTAGAATCTTTTACTAAACCGATTTTTAATTGCACAGTCATTTATGCCCAAAATTAAATAACACTCTTTACTTCCAAGATAATAACTGTTGGTGTATTACCTTTCCAAAAAAAGCAGTAAATATACTTCTGTATCTACTGTGTACAATTTTTTTCGAACAAAACTGATTAATTAGACAGAAAAACATTTACATTTTTGCACAAAGTTAATTACAAATGAAAAAGATTCTAATCATAGTGTATTAAATTGCTGAAATATGCAGAAGTGTACTGTATCCCACAAACCAATGGGATTGATTTCTAATGAACTGAAATCAGTATGTACCAAGGTTTTGATCCTCTCCTTTAAATATTAGTAATTGTGACAAAAAGTTGGATTTTAAATGCAAAATAACTTTTTCCTAATTTCCTTGATTTATTATTAACTTGCACAAAAAAATGTAATTGGGTCAGATCATGTGACAACAAAAAGTAAGTTACTACTGTTTGTTTAATTATTTTGTTGTAGCATAATGTGCAATATCTGGCATGTTAAGTACACTAAAATAACTGAGAACACAGTCAGAGTCTTGCTATTTCCTGAGGATGAGCTTGTTCTGAATGAAAGGTCATTCTCTGTAAGCAGGCAGTCTTTTGCTGTGTATTAATTATTATTTCATGTGACTGATCCACTGACCTTTTTTCATAAATAGTCTTCTCGGAACAAAGAGCTGACTGTTTGACGGAAAACTGTTCCCGGCATCTGGCCACCAGGTGGAGCTCTTGTTTTCTTAAAGAATCTCAAAACCACTATTATTTTTTGTCTTCCTCCTCATATTCTTTTTTTAAGCTAAAATGAGGAACACGTTTAAAGTGAGCTGAACACACTGCCATGAGTAATTTCCGGGAAGTGTGTCACAACTGCCTTTGTGCTGAAACATAACTAGTCAAAGAAAGCGATTGTAGCTGGTTTAATTGGTGAAGCGGGGTTATGAGACGTCCAGACTAAGTCTTTCGAGATTTTTGTCTAATTCATTCCACATGGAAATGTTTCCAGACGTTTGTTTCCTGACTCTGACTTGAGTCATACTTGTCTGCTTACTGCATACTATTTTTAAATAAGAGTGATATGCCACACGACCATATTATTGTATATAGCTATCTATTAAAAAAAAAAACAGGTTGTCCCTTTTCAATGAATCAAGATGTTGAAAATAACATTAGCTCATTCATCATGCATTACATTGAAGCCAATTTGATTGCATTGCATTGTGGGATACAGTACGACTAGCAACTATTGTTGTAGACTACACAGCACAAGTCTAATGTGATGGTTTTAGCATCATTACTAAAATGACTATTTAACAGCACAGCTTCATAGTAACACTTATTTACAGGGATGCTCATTTTTAGTGTATTACAGTACTAAATTATGCATTATATAACCAGAGTGTGCTGTGTATACTTTATTATGTCCCACAGTGCAGTTGTATTGCATGCATCCAGAAAGCTATAATTTTTATTTATTTATTTTTTTTTTGCAAGCACATTACGAGAAGTATGTTAGTATGCAACCATTGAGTTGCACAAATTTGATTGTTCAGAACAGAAGAATGTTGCTTAGTTGTGTTTACTGCTGCTCTATCTGTGGGAGCGATATCCGCATATTAAGAAATAAGGAAGATCTGAAAATTTGTGCAACATGGGAAAGACGCGACAATTTGCAAACTCTGCAAAAAAGAGCCAAGCTCTAATATTAGATGTTCTGTTCAGCACTGATTCACTGTCTGATCAGTCTGATATTGGAGGAGTGTGGAACGCATGGGGCTTCCTTCATATATTAAGAATAATATATATGTTATATATATATTTATTGATTGATTTTTATTATTTTATTTCTCCTTTTCATCAGTTAAATCATTTATCTTTATCATTTTATTTCGTTTTTGCGTTGTGAAATGCACAAGGTTAAAACATATAAATATATATTTTTATATTCTAGATGCCATTTGTGCTTGTTAAGCAGAAGCATTTGGAAAAGCTACATGGGTCCTAATCTCTATGAATAATGCATTAATCAGACGGGCAGAGATAGTGTTAATTGCCGAGTGAGCACTAAACGCTGGCTCCTGGTCACATGTCAATCCATGAAAACAGCTCAGCACAGCATCCCCATCAATGATGACGGAGCAGGAGGAGAAATCCAACTGCATGGCTTCTCAGCTCGCTGTAATCTGCAGCTAATCTGCCATATATATTTATACAGCCGAGCTTTGACATGCAGATCATTAGAGACGGAAACAAAGAGAGAAAGTTCACAGCTTACACAGCCTCGGCTTATGCTAATGTCGGATGCTCAATGCATAGATTATTGATTGTCTGTGTGCCTCCCGGGGTGTTGAGGAAACTAAGGAGACATCTAGTCTTTGCATAAAGGACTTGGAGAGATGACAGGCCTGGATTGGTCTAAAGTGATTTGTTATGCGCATAGGACAGAAGTTAGTGAGCAGTTTCTCCTGACGAGTCTTAGCATGCTTCGGCCGATGGGACATCTGTTACTATTGCTCCATCATTCACTGTCACTTTAAACACACACCCTGCATTTGGTTTAAATGCCCATCCATCTTTTTTTTGAGCAATAGTGATTACAGCCCAATTGACTGATTGAATTGAGTTAAGGTGGGATCATGAAACCTTTGTTCTAAAACGACAAAACAAATAAGAGGAATAGAGTCTTTATGATCCTTTAATTTTTATTATGTGGTAGAAACAAGCATCCATAATTTTGCATTGTTTTTTATATATATTGGTAGAGGTGAATTATGCTACATATCTCACCACACGCACAGAGGTGTTTAAACCAAATATATTTTGTTTCAATTAAATATGCACACATCATGCATACAATTCACTATGTATAAAGATAGTTTTGTTATTATTTTATTTACATTTTTATTTAATTTAATGTAATTTTATTACACAAGATGTTCTACAAAGATTGAGCGTGACAAAAAGATAAAGTAAACATATTATTTTTAATAATTTATTAAAAAAATTAATGATTCATTTAATTTTATATTTAAAAAATAATTCAAATATATATTTTCAAACATATTAAATTAACATTAATATTAACATTTCTTTTTTTTAAATAAATTTTTATTTTCATAATAATATTTTATTTTGGATGTTTTTTCTTCCACTAGTCTGAATGAAAGCAAAATAGTCTAAAATCTCAAAAGTGGCCGATGCATGAAAAATCAATGGTTTTGCTTGGAGTGCCTGACAGCAACATCTTGAAGAACATCTTGTGCTTCAAAGAAAGCAAGAACATCTGACCATCTGTACAAAGAGTCGCATGATCAATGTCAAATTTGCATATTAGACTGGTGTGCTTTAAATAATGCAAAAAATATTCATTATTCACAGTACAAAAATGATTTAAATCATATGAGCTTAGAGCTTTAAAGCTTGGGTAGGGGAAGGACATGATGATAGCTAATATGCTCAATTTAGTTCTATTTCCAAGGAACGTGTATAACATGTACCCTGTGAATTTGACTGTAAGTTGCTTGGGATAAGTGCACATGTCATGTCCATACAGCAACTTAAAAAGGTATAGAGGACCCATTTTTAAGAGCTATCACTCATCAGTCAGCATAACTGTGTGTTGTAATCTAGGGTAGAAGTGAAACCAGTTATGTAAGTCATAGGGAGCTGAACATGCAGAGCTGGTCAATACTGCTGGATATTATAACGCAATGCAAATCTGCACTGATTTTCCATCGACCCTCTTATGGATTTTGATTTTACATTGTGACCTACATTGTGAAAACAATTGAGCAAATATTTAGTAAGAACGTAAATGCATCAGGTTCATATAAAATACTAGAATATCTTCAAAGTGTGCTCAAACAAACAATAATTAAATATTACTTCTCAAAAGAACTGATTTAAACCGACTGAGATCACAAAAATGTTATTAAATGTAATGCATTGAAAGCTCTGTCTGAAGTGAGGGTTTCTGCAGATTTGATCAAGGCGACTTTAAATAATAATTTGAAAGAAACATAAAAGGTCAATATGTCCCGTAAATTGAAACATTTTCTGTCAAATTGATCAAAATGAAATATGCTTATAATTAAATAGGAATAAATGTAGGATCAATAATTATAATATATTTTCATTTTGAATATCTTGTATGTTTAGACTGTGAATGTAATGCCATGTCTTTCTGTTCTGACTGAAGAGCCTTTTTAAGCTGCAAGTTGTGTAAGAGCGATATTTTCATTATGGAAAAGAGCAGCTCGGACGATTACACCTATTAGTTACTTTTACAAGAATATGCCATCTATTAATGCTAATTAAGCATATTTCAATATCTAATTCTACATCCTTGATCCTAAACTTAACAACTACCTTACTAACTATTAATAAGTTACAGCAATTATTTACAAGAAACAAGTGTTACCTATTCCGAAGTGTTACAGTATCTTTTTGTGTGTTCCACTGTTCCTTTAAGGTTCTTTAACATACATGCATCATAAGCAGTCATGTGATTTTAAGAATGGAGAACTTGGAAGAGCACCAAGTATAGCATATAAAGACAGAGGACAGTGAGACATTGTTTCTGAGAAGTGATGAATGGAGGGTTTAGGGGACGCCGGTGGCACGCGTGGCTTCGGGTTGCGGGTCAGTTGTGGTCACCAACTGTTTTAGGGGCATGCGTGCCAACTCTCTGCCCTACATGGCCAGGAGGAACGGATGTGCTTTGCAATGTTCTGCTGATACAGGACCCCTCTGGCATCTGCCATGGCTTCGCAAGTGTCGGTTGTACTCTGTGGTACTCGTTCTGAGTACGGTCTAAATTTGGAGGTACTATGGTGATGCCCTCTCTCATTCTACCTCTCTTATTTCACTCCGCTTTAAATCGAGTTCCCTCCCGCTGCATATTTCCTCTCTCTGCACCGCTTCTCCTCTACACAGGCCGGCATTATATCCCGAGTTCCTAGAAAACATACTGGTGTAAAGTTCAGGGAAGAGCCTGAAAAACCAATCATCCCCTTTACGTTCCCCTCATGTGGGACCCATGTGAGGCTTGTTTTTACTGCTCCGCTCGTCCTTTGGTCACATTAGGAAATCTGTACTGTTTTTGAAATCTTTCATTTGGTCAGGTTATGGCGGTTAAACCTTAAAAGAATGTTATAATTATGGAGGATTTAAAGTGGGAATGGCTGTAGCCGGGATGACCTTGGTTTGGACTGTCTGCAGATTGGGACATTGTTTGAGGGCTTGCATTAGGACACTGTCAGATGGGGAGACTCCCTGCTAAAAAAAACCCCAGATGTTTCTTATAGAGACGTGTGCATCTGTTTTTCATTCGAACACTGAGCTCCTTCTGTTCTTCTGATCGTCTACTTTCTGGATGGATGTGTGTGTGAGAGTGTGACATTTTGCATTCAAAATGTTTGCACAAGAAACCACTCGTGTTCATGCTCATGTGTTTCCAAACAAATCAATGATTGATTGTGAGATCTGATTTATTTCTTTTAGATTACATTATTTTTTTATGACTCATATTTGGCAGGATGTGATGATGAAGACAATAATGATCATATTTTAGGGTTAATGATTCAAACAACCACTAACCCAGTATTTAACTATTGTACGCACATGTATGAGTCACTGGGGTATACTGTATGAGTTAAAATAGTTTTTTCTTTACATGCAAAACATCATTAGAATATTAAGTAAAGATGATGTCCGATTAGGATATTTTTTTAATGTCCTACTGTAAATATTATTTTGATTAGTAAAATGCATTGATAAAAATTTTAAATAGACAACTTTACAGGCAATTTTTTTTTTGCCCTCAGATTCCAGATATTCAAATGGGTTTGAATACTGTAAATAAATTAAAACATAATTTTTGATTAATAATATTCATTGCTAAAAACTTCTTTTGGACAACTTTAAAGGTGATTTTCTCAGTATTTTTTTTTATTTTTATGCACCCTCAGATTCCAGATTTTCAAATGGTTGTATCTCGGCCAAATATTGTACCATATATTTTTTTTAAAGTCAAAATTTTGCAATTATGACTGGTTTAGTGGTCCAAGGTCACAACACACACACACACACACACACACATATATATATATAATATATATATATAATTTTTAGAATATATATTTTAAACAAATTCAACCATCCTAATTTATATGAAACATATATATATATATATTTAAATATTATTTTTTTAATTATAATTTTTTTTAATTTTTTTTTTACATATACCTGTTCACATTGGGTAACATCCAAGTACAACGTGTCCAAGAAAAAGGGAAATGTCAATTTAAATATATCAAAAAAGTATGTATTGCACAAGCAACGTTCATAGCTGTTGTACAGGCTGATTCCTCCCCACTTGAGGGGCCCCTTCAAGTTTAACTGTTGGTGGTATCCGGTCAAAATGACAGAACATCAAAAGCAGAAGTGAAACCTGTCATGTGTACTCTACTCAGGGAAGAGACAGTGACAGTAAAGACAGTGGCCCTTTCTTTGAAACTTATCAATGAACCCTTTCAATTTGACTTAACCTTTCATATCAGTTTTTTTATATTTTACATTTTTTATATTTTGTAAATTAACATTAAGCAGGGAAACAAAAACCTTTAATGCCAATTGTCAATATTTAGCTTAGTGATGCTACCTAATTATGTTGATGCATTTTAACATATAGTAACATGCAAATTACGATTATTATATATTTGTATTCATTTCTTATACTTTTTTGTTCCATGCTTTTTTGCATTGAAAAATAAATATAAATAAATGACTGAAAAAAATATATTATTGCTTAACGGTTAGTTAGTCAGGCCTTATATATTAATTAACATTGATGTATTTAAATACATATTTGTATAAAATGTTATGCAATTATTTACGACAGCAAAGAAAGTAAAATGCACACATATATCAGGCTTTCTGGACCATTCTTTTCGGAAATGACTGACTTTAACTCTTATTTCCTAATTTTTCTGTAAGTTCAGTGTTTGCTCTTTTGAAACTAAGACCATTCAAATGCTTCCCACAATTTGTTTAATGCACAAGAGGAAGTTAACAAGCTAAAGAAGGATAAAGGTGACTCAGTAACAGTCTCACAGGAAGAGGATTCTATCTGCTTCTTGTGAATTGGCCTTTTCCAGTGAGGTATCAGTTACTGTCTGTGACTCCAGATATGCTTAAGCATCAATGGCTGATGTTCACTAGGACCCCTGAGGAGCAGCATTTTCACAGTTCAGAACTGTTACTATCACCGATTTACAGGCAACCCTCCCCCTGACAAGTCCCCTCCCCCTCACACACACCATGTGTTTCTAAGGAAAGTTGCGGCTGCTAGTGTTGCAATGCTTGATTGCTTGCAGAAAACAGTGTTAGGTGGTGTCTTTCTTGTTATCTTCTTTCTCTTCCTGCACGGGCGGCCCTCGCTGAAGATCACAATATTATCAGGGAGAACAGCAAAACCACAAAATGCCATTGTATAGCTTACTTTCAACACCTTGTGATCACAAAAAACTTCTGTCCATCTTGAGACAAGCTAACTTGAGCTGAATCAGCGAGGTTAAAGTTCACGTGAAGCAAGAAAGGCCAAAGTCAGAATGACGTACTACCTATTTTTGCCATTTCTTTATATGGCAAAAATAGTAAGAATAGTATGCTATTCCCAATTCAGGACGCTATTTTAAAGACCAGTTACATCATGGTACAAACATGGTCAAACATTTTTTTTATCAAGCATTTGCTGAGAAAATTAAATATTTAAGCCAGTTAGTACACATTTTTACAACCTTCTAACACGTACAAATATTTAATTATACATACAGAACATTTAGTCAATTTGATGCTATTTATTTATTCATTTATTCAAAGTCAATAATGCAGTTATTAGGGGTGGGAATCTTTTACCATCTCACGATTCAATTCGATTCCGATTCTTGAGGCCACGATTCCATTAAAAATCGATTTTCGATTCAAAAAGATTTTCGATTCAAAATGATTCGATTTTATTCATAATGGTTGTCTAAAACATCACAATTTCAAAGTGTTTAAATGAATTGCATGCTGGTCTCAAATTTATCATTTACAATCATAATAATTTATTTTACTTAATTCAAAAGTTGTTTTACTTTACTTGTATTTGCAAAATGTGTAAATATGGGGAACATAATGAATTAACTTTTTTAAATGTCTCTGTTTATCTTTGTTTTAGTCTAAAACTATAAAACTATTCTAAGAATAGAAATACAAAAAAAAAAAATAGAAAAACCACAGAATGATATAAATAAAGGCAGAAAAGTTTAATTAATTTAATTTTATTTATTTATTTTTGCTAAATCCCACCCTCCCAACACATTACAGTAGGTGCGTTCGAGATGCACTACACTACGCAGTGCTTCCAGGCATTAGGTAAAAACCGAAATGACGCCAAACTTTAGCTTTAAGTGAAGACGGGGCTGATTGGATCACTCTTTCATCCGTTTGCTTCCTCTTTGTTTTAGTTATTTGCCGCGCGCGCTTACATTCAAAAACCGCCTGCGTGGTGGCATCAGTACAGACCGGTAGGCTAGTTACAAAAATGGAGGCGAACAGCCAGCTGATTTTATTTATTTATTAGGTCCCACTTTATATTAAGTGTCCCTAGTACCCGTGTACTTTCATAGTAACTAGATGTGTATGTAGTATACACTGGTACATAATATCTACAGCTGTAATATTTCTGGAACTACACACATGTAACAACCCTCAGAATGGTGTGTGTAAGTACAAATGTGTAACAGGACATTGGTAACAACACTTTTTGGTAATGAAAGTACAAATGTGTCACAGGTCTAACAGCACTTTGTGGTAAATAAAGTGTTACACTTTATATTAAATAGACAATTGCTATAGATTTAGCATGTAATTACTCTGATGTTACACAGCAGCGGGCAGTAAATTAGACTTTACTGCTGTTACAAAGTGTAGCTATGTGATTCCTGTTACATGACTACTTACTGAAGTGAAAAAAGTGTTGTTACCAATGTCCTGTTACACATTTATACTTACACACACCATTCTGATGTGTGTAGTCACAGAAATATTACATCTGCAGATACTAAGTACTTACACTGTTTTTACATACTAGATGCACATCTAGTTACTATGGAAGTACACAGGTATCAGGGACACTTAACATAAAGTGGAACCTCGTAATTTCATGACAAATTTGCTTTTGCTGCACTGTTTGAAGCTAAAGCTGTGCAGTCTTTATTCAGATGCATTGCAAGCTTAATGAAATCCTTAAAAGGCAAATACTTGTTCATATCTCAGCTTAATATGTACAGACAAATATAGGTCAGTCAAATGTAGGTAGATTGTAAAAAAATGTAGAATACTGATCGACCTGCCCAATAGCTTGTTATTGGATCAACCAATGGTTAAGGTTTGAGGGCAGGACTTTCCCTTTATTAGACCAATGGGGAGATTTCGACATTTGGGGAAACCTGCATAGAAGTAGTCATTCTTTTTACAATTTCATTCAAATCTACTTAAATGACTTATCCCAATGCTACATCCTTTGGAAATGCAGCTCCCTTTAAAGGGATAGTTCACTTCATTCATCAAACACAAAAAGATATTTTTTATGAAATATGAGAGCTTTATAACCCTGCAATGAATGCAAAAATATATTATGGCCCAGAAACATATTAAGAACATTGTTAAAATAGTCTGTGACATCAGTGAATACTTTTTGAAAATGTTGGAAATAACGAATTCATTGAACAATTTCTTCCGTGTTAGACTTCGACATTCAACGACATGAGGATGTTTCCCAGCCTAACATGTACAGGTGGATTAAGAAACAGTGAAATTACAAAGAAATATATGCACAATTACACAATAAATAATCTATGAGAACCTGTCTCACGTAGCCAGATGATGATTCGTAACAACGTAGGACATTCAGCATCACGCTAGCTGGGACTCCGTGTTCCTTGGCTTCTTTTAACAGCACTTCATTAAAAGCTTACACATCCTGGGGTTCCAGAGCACATGACACGCTATCTCTCCGCAGTCAAGATGAATTAATATCCACTCGTTCATGCTCAGAAAACCCCAAGCTGCCTCACTGCAGTTCTGGTTAATTTGGAGACTCACTTTGATGCCTTTCTGCAAACACAGTTTTATTCAAAGGGGTGAATATATTAACCTCAAAATGCTGATTTATCCACCATGTATGTACCTGGACAAAGTTGAGCATCTGATCTGGTTCAACATTCAGCAATATACAGTATGCACTCTCAGGACTAGTTAATAAGCTAAGTTAACTTTTTCATATTTTTGTGCTTTAGCTGTTAGCGCAGACAAAGCTTCTCTGGCAAGTTGTCTATGAGTCTATCCCTTTAAAGCCCTGTCGCTATGTTAAACAAGTAGGCGGGGAATACTTTTTCTATCCCGTAAGCCCACATGAGCTTGGAAAAGAGAAAAAGGGGAAAAAATTGACGCAGAACTGCTAGCCATTGTATGACATTGTACCTTTTTATTTGGCTGAGCAAAAACATTGCGTTATTGTTTAAGCTCATCATAACATCTAACTAACTGTCATTATAATAAAGCCACTTTTCCACCAAGCAGAACAGTACAGTACGATTCGGGCCGGTACAAAACAACCTAATGTAATGTGTGTGTGAAAATATAAAATTACAATCACACTGTTATATCTGTTGTGTTTGCAAACTCTGATGTAAACAAGCCCAACAGGCATGAGCAGCATAGCAAAACGGGTTATAGATGCTTCGTTACCCTAACGTTGTCATTTCCTTTGTAGCACATGAAAAATCTGTCAACCAATCAATGTTAAGCAGTGAGTCTAGCTCCACCCCTTAGTATCGGACTACTGTGCAACGACAGAAGGGTCCCAAAAAAATTGGAAGGGTATGATTCACTACTTTGGCACCATTCACAATTTATGACTATGGAAATAGAAATAAAGGTAGAAAGGAGGTTTTAATTTTGAATGCTAAGCCTTTTTCCAAACTAAACTTCTTAATCTATTCAGCTGAACTCTGGGTCTGGTCACTTTTAGCTGTAGCTTCAGTCCAGTCTCATGCCAATTCGTACATATTTTACAAGCCGGCTAATTTGTATGACCTAATTTGTATGAGTTCATATGATTTTTGCTAAATCGTACGTTTTTTTACGTATTGCCAATGGACCCTTTTCACGTTTCCGGGTTCCTCCGCAGCAGAAGTCTTCATAGTTGGGTTAACTTGAAAAGCAGTGAATGAGATTTTTTGCATTCCCATTTGCTCAAATAGCAAAAGGAAAACTCCACGGTAGCATTTTTATGACTTCTAATAAAATTAAAATATAGAGAGAGACTGATAACGACAGTCAAAAGAGAGAACAATGTCAAATTTACAGTACCATTCCTCTTATAGACTCTGCATTAAAAACACCCTCGTATTAGCGTAAGGTATATTTTGTAATTTGATGCAATGATAATATAATGCAAATAATGATGTTATAAATGTACATACATTTAAAAAAAAAAATACAAATAATGAAAACTTAAGGATTTACGATGCTGACAGTCTTGTGAAAAGGGTCCATTTGTATGAATGACCTACACCTAAACCCGCCCCTAAACGTACCCATCACTGGGATTTAGACAAATCGTACGAAATCGATTGAGGTTGTACGAATTTGCCACTTCGTACGAATACGTACAAATTGGTCGTGAGACTGTGTTGTTAGCTTAGCATAGATTATTGAATCTGATTAGACTGTTAGCATCACGCTCAAATCTGACCAAAGAGTTTTGATATTTTTCCTATTTAAAACTTGACCCTTTTATAGTTACATCTTGTACTAATACCAACGTAAAATTAAAAGTTGCACTTTTCTAGGCTGATATAACTGGCCTATAATCTTATAATTATCAAGGAATTTTGCTGCTGTAGAATGGTTGCAGCAGGCGCAATGGTATTACGCAGCGCCTGAAAATAGTTCCGACATTGCATCCAGCAATGTCTGAAAATAGTCCCCAGAAATTTTAGGCACTGTGAAAATGCAAACAGAGGAAATGTTCAAGCATTGACAGCCTTGGTAATCCGAGTCAAATCTCTAGTTTCTTTTGTATTTATTTTTGGCTTTTTTTAGCTGATAGGGATTCGAACTCGGGACGTCAGTAGGACAATGGCACTGTATGCAATTAAGGTGCCAACATTTTAAACCACTTTAAAATACTGTTGCTATGTTAAAAAGCTAGTCTATCAAATCCTTTTCTATTCTTGAGGCGTAAAACATTTGACGTAGCACTGGTAGCCACTCTTAACATGATCAAAAACATAGCTTGTTATTGTAAAATCATGTTCTAGCAAATCAAAAGAGCCATCCTTAACCAGTTAATGCTATGTTAAGCTGGTAGCTTGGTATTAAAGAACAACTGTGAAAGAAAATGTGCATTGGCAGTTTCAGTAATACATTTTTTTTTTTATAAATTAGCATGAGGCATTAACTTTTAAATCATCGTATTTAAACCACTACAACTACAACCAAAACCTATACTCTCAACACACTGAATTAATGGCTTGCTATCAGGAAGTGGGTCTTAAGACTGCATGCTAGCTGCAAGAGAAATGCGAGCAGTCACCGTGCATTGTGTGTGTTGCGGGAGGGGGGGTCTCCCTGCTGTCGGCTGCGTCTGTCTTTGTTTGTATCTTTGGGTTGGCCTGCTTGCCTCTGGGAATGTAATGAGCAATTCAGAACACAGCCAAGCATTCTGCCACGCAATACATGCCAGAGTAACGCTGGGAGAGTCGCCAGAGAAAACTAAGCCATTACTATTACAGAATCCAGACTAAGGCAACAGGGTGCCATCGGCCAAAAGCGCCATGTGTTTCCACAAGGGGCCGTCTGTCTGCTTCATGACTGGCTCATATTCTGTAATCAAGCTTTCGGGATGCTCTCTGTCCAACGTGACAACACAAAATCCAGCTGTCTCATAAAAACGTCCCTTGGGCGTGTGGAAATTGCAGTCTGTGTTGCACTGTGTACCTTGACGGTGCTTTTTTGTGCCGTTTTCTTCAGAGAGCATCTAATAAGGAAACTGATCTCTTAATCATGTTCCCAGTGGCACTGTGAGTGGTGTCGCATCGGTTCAAATGAAGACACACTGTGCAATATTTACAGAGGAGCCCGATGCTATCAGGGCAGGGAGAAATTGCCAGAAAAAAGCAAACATTATGAAAGAGGCCCCTTTTTTACCTTAATTCCCCTCAACATGATGGCGGAATGAGTCAGTGCTGATTTTGATGGCTTTGTCGAACCTTTCAAAATTTGAGTTGCAAGCACTTGAGGCCTAGAGATTGTAAACGGGGTCAAAACAGGGTTACTGCATTTACAAAGAACTTGATTATGCACAGTCAGAGAGAACAGCAAAAGCCTGGGTAGACCAGAGTCTATACCAGTTACGGTCGTAGACCCCAATTTCTAAGCTGTCGCAAATAAATAAACGCCCCTCTGGTAAAAAGCAGATAAGGCAGATTTAGTGCACTGAACAGGAACACTGGAAAACGAGATGAAACCGGTGGTACAAAAGGAGACTTTAATTTACCTTGGAAACACACATTTTAACAAGAGGAGCACCCCAGCCACCTAATAAACTCCCGGACATGGAACGCAGCTAAGCAGTAGGCGAACAATATACGGATGACCTACCACATCTGCTGAGACTGCTGTGCAACCAGGAGACACTTTGCAATCCTTTGAGGACACAGGAGCGAAGCAGATGGCTGATTCTGGTGTGAATCTGAGGGGATAACACAAATGCTGTTGGATGAGAGCCCAATCCTCAATGCAAGATAAAAAAAAAAAACACAGCATCTTGTTAGAGAGTTTAATTGCACACCCAATTATGTATGCATTAGGTTAGCGTTGTCTCAAAACACACCATTCACACCAAAGATAATTGGAATCACTTTCTTTATTTTTCCCAACTGATGAACAGTAAAACCAATGACAGGCGAATAGAAGTTATCTCTATATTACAATAAAATGTCATTTATGGAGACTAGTGTAGTTATAATGTAACATAGTAGTAGTATATATGTAACATTTCACTTCATAGCATAATATATATTTTTCCGAACACCTTAGTTCTTTCAAAACATAACATTTGAAAGTATTTTTCAACATAAATACAATTAAGTGACAATCCTTTACATTTTTAACAATATTAGAAAAATAACAGTTTTGTATAAAAATAGCAATTTTGTGATAACCTGAATAGAAACCGTACAAGCACAAATACGACCTATTCACATTACAAAAGCACTTGCTTTTGCTTTTAGCTGAAAGGGATAGTTCACTTAAAAATGAAACTTCACTTGATTAATTACTCACCCTCATGTCGTTTTAAACCTATGCGAATTTCATACATTTTCAGATATTTGTGACTAAATCCGAGAGCTTTTTGACCCTCCATAGACAGCAACACAACCACCAGTTTAAGGCTAAAAAACACAGTAAAATTTAAATAGTCCATAATAGAAAAGAAGAAATTGTTGTTGTTGTTTTTGTCTTTGTATACAAATATTATATTGTAGTGCAAATAACGCGCATAGCACACAAGTATTCTGCTAACCTGATTTTACCAAGTGCACCATGTCCCTCACTTTTGAACAACATTGTGATTTAAAGAGACTTTTCAGGTTTCACTCAATGTTTGTACATCAGTGTCAGTCATCTATCACTTCCTCTGATTTTAGGGATTACTCATGGGTACGGGTAGGTTTAGGTGTGGAGATATGGTCAACACTAGCCTGGCTTCCGTGACCATAAAGCTCGTTTCTCATTGGTTCCCACTTTTTTGGGAACGGAAAGGCTCTAAAATCGCAGCTTTGCCAGACTGACTCACGAAATTAAATGCAATTATAATGCATGATACAGCAACATCAGCAGGCCATCTCCCAATGTTTACTTATGGAATGATAGGATGAAACACAATTGCGGAGAGTAGGGCTGCACGATTTTAAGAAAAAACCTAATTTCGTTTTTTCTGATAAATATTGCGATGAGATTGTTTGATCCTGCGTGATTATTAAATACCTGAACCTAAATACCAAAGTATAAGAAGACATAATGGAAATTAACTTTTAACATTTGT
>JAUCMT010000114.1:19812774-19822794 GCA_032357475.1 Enteromius thamalakanensis
CCATCCGAATCTGCCATGTCTGTGTTTTTCTCTCACAACCTCTGTGATAATTCTAGAGTCCGAATGCCATGTCTGTGATTATTTTTTACAACACATTCCTTTGTGTGTTTTAGCCAACATGTTATGCTGCAGATCCTACCACGCGCATGTTTAATATATTTTGATATATAAAATAAATAAATGAATACAAATAAAGAGCCAGAACACGTAAACTGTTAAGACTGACTATTGTAATATCAGTATCAGGTAACACTAAATGTGAATGTGCATTAATTCATCTCGCTCTCAAAAAATGGATTTAGTATTCATCAAAATGAATTAAAATAAACTCGCAAACCTGCACAATATACACAAATTACACAAATGTATCTAATCCTGTTTTATTAACCAATATCTTTGCTGCTGACCTTTGATGATCCAGTTCAACCATACTTACAAGCAGAAATGACTTACTTACTAACTATTCTGCTTCATGGGGTTTTTTTTTACTGCTGAAGAGTATTGAACTTTCTCATGTATTCTACTTTACAGATGTATGTAATGTAATGTTCTGAATGTACTTTTTCTTCAGCCTGAGGTTTATTGGTGACACTTTTTGGTGTGCTTTTACATTTGCTATAAATAGGACGTCTTATATTAAAAACAAACACAAGTAATGCAAAAGTAGTATAACGCATTACTTTCCATAAAAAGTTACTAAGTAACGTAATTAGTTACATTTTTTAGGGAGTAACGCAATATTGTAATGTATTACTTTTAAAAGTAACTTTCCCCATCACTGCTTAGGACCAAGTGATATTTCAGTTTTTTTAATAAATCTGCAAAAATTTAAAAAATGCTGTGTTTTTCTGTCAATATGGGGTGCTGTGTGTAGATTAATGAGGAAAAAAAATTAACTTGAATGATTTTAGCAAATTGCTGCAATATAACACAGGGAAAATATTAAGGGGTTCTGAATACTTTCCGTACCCACTGTTTATATTTTTTGCGAATTCAATAATACAAATATTCAAATGGTTTTAAATATACCTGTCAAATATTGTCCTTTATTATTTCAGCTTTCAGATGTCAGATGTTTAAATCTCAATTTCGAAAAAACTGGCCCTGGTTTGGTGGTCCAGGGTCACATGTGAGCATATTTATAAAAATAAAATAATAATAGTTTTGCTTTGTGCATTTTCTGTATAAGAACGACTTTCAATCAGCAATACAGAACAAGATAAATTGCATCCATTTTCTCAGGGACAGTGAATTTGTAAACAAGATGATGGTGTGTGTGGACAACGTGGTCTTTGCGTGGTCTTACCTTATCTTTGGACGTCTGTCTAGACAGGTTCTCTTTTTTTATACAGCACTGACAAGAGAAAAAAATAAACCTCATTAGAACAGTGTAAATGCCATGGCTTTCAAATTTCAACATTTCTTTAAGCAGTGCTGCTTATTAAGCAATCCACCAAACAATAGGATTCTTTGTTGATTGAACACAAGCCATTTAAATTCCACGCTTCAAACATGTAGCTGGACAACATATGGAATCTATTTTAGAGATAGCTAGAAGCAAAATAAATGAGTGATGCAGGACATTTAAACAGTCTTATTACAAAATGCCTCCCATAAAGTTTAACAACCACACACTACCACAACAAACCACAGGAAAGATGGTCATACAAGGAACTTTCTCTAGAAGGTCTATCCCATACAAATCTGACATATGACAGATCTACCTACGGTCCAAAGTTAAGCATTTTTTAAAAACGTATTTTGGAATGAGGTTATACTTGATATGGCAATGCTGAGTGTGCATTGATTTACTGAGCACTGCCCTTCCCTACAGTCTTTGTCGTTGTGCGATATTCATTTATAAGAGAAATATATACAAATATTAAAATGTGAAAGACACATTTAAGACCTGGTTCTAATAGAGAGGTTAGATTATATGGGGGTCGGCTGCTGAGAAGGGAAGTGAACTGAGCGATGTCGTAATGCTGTACATCTGTCTGGAGTTCACTGGGTCTTGGTACACTAGCCTCATTCAGTGGCCTCTAGGTGGCAACATTTATGAGACATTAAAACTACATGATGCCCACTTGATTCACTGATAAGCAGTGATTTACTTATCCATATTTACCTAATGTGTTATGTATTATGAATAAGCACTGCAATCCAAGCCAACCAAAAATTGTGGTTTTCAAAATTTCAACTTATAGTTTTCAGGTATTTCAATGATTATATTCATTTTTAAAAACACCCATATTGTCTCTTCAATATGATATCATGAAAACGGCACACATACTATTTCTGCATAATCATTTTTACCTAAACCGTTTGAAAAGACGTAGAGCGGACCCCACTGTACAATGAGCGAGTATGAGAACTCTGTTTTCCTTTGTTGCATTCTGAGGTCAGCGGTTGTATGGAATGCAGGATTCCGCCCATATGTTGAATTCGCGGGAGACTCATAAATCATTCCCGCCACCTGAGAAGGAGGGGTCACCTCTGCACGTGTTGAGCCGGATGCTATTCTTTTGTTACGTAACCAGCGCATATATCTTCCTCGTATGGTTTTTAGTCCCTCTAAAGTTCATGTTTCTTTCCCTTACGTCGAGCGAGATCTGCTTTAAGGAGTGTCTGTTTGAGAACACTATGTCCTTGTGTACATATATTACCCGCCAAAACAGACCACGGCATTCTTTCTCTTTTTTTGTAGACACTACTATCGCTCTTGCAAACCCGGCATTTCTGAACAGTCGCGCACGTGTGTGAGTTACAGCCCCCCCTCGTTTTCTTGGAATTGCACAGTTCATTGAGTGCAAGCGCTCCGCCAGGACTCTAGGTCCGACCTATATTCTCTCCATTCCTCCGCGGCTACTCGGCCGCTTTTCCGTCAAGGGTTTTATTGAGTATCAAGCTTCAGACTATAATTAGGCATCATAACTGCGAGAGTTTTCATTCAACATTTGTCGAATAAGTTTTGGCGCGAGTTTTGACGCGGAGGCATTACGGCGGTACACCGCCCTTTAAAATTAAATGGTCTCCATTCGTCGCCACACCCACTGCGAGCTTCTGTCCGCGTGGGCGCTGACATGCAGCACGGAGGATCTGCGGTTTTCCCTAAATAATTTGATAAACGGTTGTTTTAGATTGACCCACGGTTTCCGTCGATTTTATTCAACGTAGTGTTTGGAAAAAAGGTAAGACTCGACTTTGTATGTGTGTGTGTGTGTGTGGTCTGTCTACCGGCTTTTCTTCTATATGATATTACACGTGAACCTCTCGCTTAACTTTCTTCTGCAGCGGGTTACTCGTAGAGAAATTAATTAAAGCGTGTTAGAACGTTGTATTAATAAAGCTTTATGGATAACATGCATGCCTTTTATATCCGCTATTTAATGCGCAATTATAAAAAACACAATTACATTCCTTCAGTCTTTTCTTTAATCTGCATCAATTTATTAACAGTGTAACGTTATAGTAATCGTATAATAATACTAACGTTATTCTGAGAGATTGAGAAGTCCTGCTTTTTTTCTTTCTTATACTTTATGCCAATTTTTCATAATAGCAATACTTGGAAACCTGTTTTAGTACAGACACTTTAACGACGCAAGAATATAGAAAAGAATAACTTGAAGATATTCACTCTAGTAATATCAGTGTTATTGACAGACAAAATAGTTTTACATTATTTTTATTACATTATACATAACTGTAAATATTTTATAATAAGCGTGTTTAGCTCGTTTTTGGTTGTTAGCGTTGAGAAGTACTTTACTTTTTTTTTATGTGAGAAATTTTAGAGAGGAACAACCCTGTGCGGGACCTTTCCAGCTGTTCAAGTGACATCACTGCCGCCTAACCCCGCCCGTATGGGCGGAGTCACCAGTGTAAACATGTATAAAAATGAACGCGCGAGCCGGGAAACTTTACAATCGGCAGTGCATGACAACAACACGTTGCAGGCCGTTTAGAAACAACCAGCGCTTACTTGATAGCTGAAAGCCGGGTGGATTTGGATGCACGTTATCTCTAATTTTAAGGGATTCATTTTTCGTGCGTTTTTCTAACAGGTTCCGCGAAGATGTTGCAGGCTTGTTCTCCATCGCACGATTGGCTCTGCGACTCCGAGCCGCTGCTGTTTGACGACGAGTTTTGCTTGAGCCTCATGAAGGACTTGCAGTCCATCCCCACGCCGCCTCATTCCCCTCCGATGAAATCCGGGCTCGCAAAAAGTTTATCCACGGTGGATCAGCTGGAGTTAGTATCTGAACTTTTAATAGACGACAGTGACTTTCTCCAACTCGGCTGGAACTTTACCGGCTGCGCTTCAGCAACGGACTCGGATCCACTTTCTGAGGACTGTCTGTGGCAAAGCGACAAACCGAGCGAGGATAAACTCTCCGCGGTGCTCTCCACAAGTCCCTTGCTCTCCGATATAGACACTGAGATTTTTGCCGAGATCGCTGGCTCTACGCTGGACTGCCACAATGTGGCGCTCGCCTGTCAGGCTCTGGAGAGCGATGACTTAACGTTACCGCTGGACCGTCAGGAGCAGATCGAGTCCACGTCTGACTATGGCTCGCTGTCCACTGGAGGAGAATCCTCTACTAGCGATTCTGGTGAGTCATTTAATTCTTTGACCAGGTCTTTGTATTCATTTAGCAAGTTTATTTAGTTACAAAGCACGTTAGTGTCTTAAAACTGCATTCGAAGTGTGTTCGAACACGGTTTTAACTGTTCTGTTCGCGCTCCACAGAGGAGGAGATTGACGTCGTGACCGTCCGGCGGTCGAGCACGCTGACTCGGTCGCAGCACCAGCAGCAGTTAGAGGACAGCCGGCGTGAGCAGCAGCGTGCTCTTAAGCGCTGTCACTTTGAAATCCAACAACAGCACAACTACGCCGCCCCACGGCCCGCCTCTCCTCCGCCCCCGCCTTCCCCTTGCTCCGCGCCGGTTCTCAAACGCTCCCGAGGGTCCGGAGACTCCCACCGAAGCGCGCAGAGCAATGGACGCTCTCGCAGTCTGGCCTCCCGACAGGGGGCGGACACCGAAGACGAGGAAGAGAGACGGAGGACTCACAATGTGATGGAGAGGCAAAGGCGCAACGAGTTAAAAAACTGCTTCCTTAGGCTACGGGACAACGTCCCTGAACTGTCCAATAACGACAAGGCGTCCAAGGTGGTAATTTTAAAGCGTGCTAAAGAAAGCATCAGAAATCTGGAAACAGAGAACCAGAGACTAAAGCAGAAGAGAGAGAAACTTCGAGAACGACAAGAACAGCTGAAAGCCAGACTGGAGCAGCTCAAGAGGTTGTGAGAGTCTGGGACTAAACAAGCCTCACTGGCTTGAGGACTGTAACACTTGTGACTGACTGAAAAGACTTCTTCATCTCTTAGGAGATATCTCTGGATTTTATTTTTTATTTTTTCCCCCCACCGTTCCATTGGCAAACATGCATGGTCAATGCAAGAGCGTTCTCAGTGTTGTGACTTTACTTTGTGCTAAAGTCATTTAGTTTTTGAGTCTTAATATGAAAATGTTTTGTATACTGTATGTTGGATGAATAATCAGTTAAAAGCATAGTTAGCCTTAAAAGAAACACCCTAGATGATCCTCACACGTTCTTCCTTTTTGTTATTGGCATACTCTTGTTATATTTTGGGCTGGATCCAAAGGATGTTAAAAATAAGGGGTTGAATGTAATTTGAGATGACTGTTTTAACAGACAAAAGTTTGCATTTGTTGATGTTCAGACTGGAAAGATAAACTATATTGGATTCATGTTCATGCATAGCTCATATTGTTGAGGTCTGGAGTTATGGAGGGCATTCATGCTTGAATCACACTCTGTTTTGACTCCACGTGTCTTTACTCTGTCAGTTAATGTATGTTCCCTTCCCATTTCTATGTTTATCTACCTCTACCAGGAACAAGCCTGGCTATTTTATTGCCTTCATAATGGCAACTGTATAGAATGTTTTTATTTTTTTCCTAGTTATTTTTTCATGCAAATACCACCTGTTAATTATGTATTATAAATTATTTAGGCCTTTTCCTCTTGGTTCATTTGCAGGTTTTTGGAAAAAAAAAAAAGTTCTGTTCATCTTCAACTGCACTTTGTTTTATGAAGTAATAAAATGAGTAAGATGACATGTTGTGTTTGGATCTCTTTATTGGCAGTATGCACAAAATCACACCAGAACCACATCAACTTAAATATTTAAAGGTGTGGTTTCTTTCAGGTGAAATTGTTGACACACACACACACACCATTGCACAACACTAAAACCTTTAAAGAAAAGCAGGAATGTTTGAGTGATGGAATTCAGGTCAAGGTGAGGGGGTGGCAGGGTTGACATTTGTTGAAAGTCTAAAGGGCTTGATTGCAGCGGGTCAATAAAACACTGGGTGTAGGAGTAGCTGAAACGCTGAGCACAAACTTGCCCCATGATTCCCATAAAGGAGCATTTATGCACAAGCCTATTTCTTTCCCAGTGGAGCAAATTACAAAGCTTAAATCATATTTTAGTGTAGAAATGGTTCAATTTATCTCTCCCTTAATTGTCCACCATACGTCTTGAAGGTGTTTCTTGTTACATAATGAAAAATGAATATTTGAAAGCCAAATTCATGCTAGAATTTAAAAACACTTGATGCCAGAGGAACTGTGGGTAAATATTTGACTTACTGCTCTAGTTGGCTCTTGAAGAGTAGCAGAGTTGTATGATTCATTTAACGTTTAATAAAACGTCTAAAAATATGTTTCATAAACTGTGCTATAAAAAGAAATAAGTATATATTTATGTCTATATAATAAAGAAATGATTGCTTTCATTCAGCAAGCATTTCCCAAAAGTGACAAAAACAACATGGATAACAAGAAGAAATGCATATTAGAATGACTTCGGAAGGATCACGTGACACTGAAAATCCAGCTTTTGGAATAAAGTAAATTTTTAAACAAATTTAAATGAGAATAATGCATCTGGACTTTAAGTGACCTTTATCACTTCCCTGAGAACACTAAGCAAGTCCTGGTTGAAGCTCTGTCGATTTTGCAACAAGTGTCAGAACGGGTTTTAGACATCCATTACTTAAGTATCCTTTCATCTTTTGTGCTCAAACCTGTTGGGTCATGGATGCTTTGGAGAGAATGAAAGCAAGGTTTGTCTGCATTGTGAAGTCTGCATTCATCCTTTATACATGTAAATGTGCTGTCATCCAGACAACTGGCCCCTGAACCGTTCTGAAGTTGCAGACAGAGAGGTGCTAAAGCAACCAAAGCAAGACTATTGCAAAAAAGGGTCTGTGGTTGAAACAGATCTCAATTCCTAGAAAAAAAATGTTCTTAAATCTTTACTGTGAGCTCTTAAATTTTTACACATGTAATGTTGTGAGTGTTAGGATCAAAAGTTGGAACATCTGTAGGAGGGTTGAACACGCGTCAGTGCATGTTTAGTTTGTGTCCTGAGGCTATTCAGGAGGAAAACGTTCTCACAAAGATTCCAGAGCGTTTCAAAAAACCATCTTTAAACTAAAGCCTTCCAAAACACAGGGAATCACCTCAGGTCTCTCCTACATGAGAAAAAAAAACAAAACAAAGAAGAGATAAACATCTGTTTACTTTAGCCATCACAACCATCTCTCTTCTACCAATCCCCTTAAATACATGACCAGAAGAAACATCTGTGAGAAAGTTGTTTCGATATTGTATTTGCATACTTGCTTTCAAGAAATGACACTTTAAAAATCATAAGTGACTGTATAAACTTCCCATATATAAGAACTTTCATTATCCATGGAACCTTTTCATTCCACCAAAGGTTCTTTCTACTGTAAAGAAAAAAATCTTTAGATTATTAAAATGTTTTTTTAGAATGCTTTCAATGAAAGATTCTTTGTTTTTTCCATGGCATCACTGTAAAAAACCTTTTTGTGGAACCTTTATTTTTATTTTTAACACCAATCTTCATGAGCGTGTATTTTCTGCCTTGTGTGAAAGTGTTTTTATCAGCTCTTTGGTTTTAACCTGTTGGCCTGATGTGGATTGACACTGTCGTGTTTGCTTTCATCACACTAAAGTGTCTCTGGCCATATGTTCCTTCGCAGGAAGGTGACAAGAGACAGGAGCCATGTTTGCGCTGAGACGTTTCACTGCCTTCCTACTGTCATTAAAACATGAAAGCAGATTTTAAAGCTCAAACAGCCTCTTTCAAGAATATCCACCATAAAGATCACCAATGCATTCATTTATTACAATCATTCATGTCAAAGAGATCAGCATCCTCTCAAAACATACATTAAAGTATTAAAATGCGACTATTACATCACATAAAAAGGACTCGGAAATGCCAAACCTATATTTCTTAAGAGCTAAAATATGATTTATGATTTTACATGCACAACTGACAAGCAGTTATTTCAGTGATGCACCTTTAGAATTACATAAGTGATTGACACATAAATTAGTTTTTTAGACATAAATGACTGCTGGCTTTTTTCAGAAAAATTGCTTTTTGAGAGGTAGCAGTCACTGAAGTGCTCCAGGCCTCGGCACAAAAATGTCAAATAGCCAGTGAAATCCACACGCTACGCTGACACGTGAGGAGTGGTAGACAAGGACAGGTGTGAGGCCGGGATACACCCTCTGGGCTGTGTGGAAGGGGACCGTTCTGGATGCATGTGTGGAACTGGGAAAGTATTCTGAGGATCGTTTGAGATCAATGCATGTGTGTGTTCAGCACATGATTTATGAAGACACACCACACGCATGAACCACAGGGCTAAATTTCCTAAGCAACATCTTCTCAGCATTAGAAAACCGCACAACTGCACTCGTGTCTTTATCAGGCTACTTGCAACAAACCCCAATAATTAAGCCCTGGGAATAATGCAATGGTTTACTTGTATTTGTAACACACTACACAACCTTTGAACTGACCCCCCCCAATCTGGACAAGTCCGTGCAAAGTCGCCAACAGTTAGAGCCAGTCCAAAGATGTCGGGTAGTTGGACTTGACTGATTTTTACCAAAAAAGGAATTATATTCAGGTTCTTTCTGAAACCATTTATGAAGTCTGAAAGTGTATGATGCATAGTGATTTTAGATTTTAAAAGTCACGTAGTGTATCATTTAAAGAGATAAATGAGGTCATTTTTTTTCTTCTACAGAATACAAGGATATTGCTTAAATTGTTTTTGTTCACAAATGGGTTCCAAAACAGTATTTTACAGTATTGACTTTCATTAAAACAAATAATCAGTCAGAAATATATACAAAATGTCTTCTGCAGAAGAAATACAGGACTTTACCTTTAGGACTTATGGGTAATATTGCCTACATGAATGTGACATAAAAACAATCTTGACCCTATTAATGCACATTATTGAGCATGATTCATCGATTGCGTGTTGTCTTTGCAATCTTATCAAAAAGTAATCAACTTTCTCCCAACCTCTCCCTTCTAACCGCCAGCCATAAACAAATAGCTTTGGACAATCCAGTTACAACCTGTCTTATTCATCAATATGTCTTTTGAATATCTACACTACATGGTAAAAGTACAATGGGATTTGAACAAAGAGTATGTTTGAACACTGTTTCATGATGACTTCAACACATCTATGTGTCTTAATGCCTTTGGCACAAACATTACTCTTTCTGATCATGTCACGGATTTTGTCATTTAGCTCAACACTAATATTACCAACAGAACAATCATCCCTCTAATTTACAGGTGTTATCTTTGGAATAACATATAAGGAATGCAAAATGACTGGCCACATGACTGACATTTCCCTTTCATCAATTCAACTGATAAACTATTTATCTCATACTGTCACTTTATGTCTTTCAAGAACTGTCGTGATTGCAATGTAAGCAGATGTTGCAGATATGGATCCTTCACTGAACGTTTTCCTGATCTTGGCTGTAGTCAGTGGTGGCGGAAGTACATAAGTTTAGTACTTAAGTAAAAGTACAACTACCCTGCAAAATATATACTTAAGTAAAAGTATAATTAC
>JAUCMT010000114.1:19822894-19838392 GCA_032357475.1 Enteromius thamalakanensis
ATGTAGTGGAGTACAAAGTACAGATAATTGCTGAAAAATCTACTTGAGTAAAAGTATAAGTATGCATTATTTTTTTTTACTTAAGTAAAGTATAAATACGTAAAAATTTACTTAAGTACAGTAACGAAGTACAAATACTTTGTTACATTCCACCACTGGCTGTAGTCACTGTACCGCAACTTCAGATTCAATAGTTATCAATCTTATCAACTCAGAATCAACTAAACCTCACTCAACGATTAACGGTTTTAAGGAACTAATAGAAACTTCCCTGCAATTTTGAAACAAAGTGGCTTTATCTTAATCCCAGTTTAAGTACATAATGACTCAGTAGGTTTCAGATCCATGTGCCTATTTGCTATGCTTTGGGATAATTAATGGAATATACATATGTATATATATATATATTTGGCTTTTAAATTTCTTTAACATTTGGTATGTAATGATTTATAGAACTAACTAGCCTCTCTTTACAATCAAACACATTGATAACACGCTTTTAAATGCCATGGACCTATTGGTCAAAGATTTCTAATCCCATAGAGATGAGCATACGGGTGAACAGAGGTTTTAGGGTCACCCCCTAATGAAGCCTAATCCCCCAAAGGTTAAAGGTCACCGTGTATCCACTTTCCAGGGCATAAGAAGGTTCTTTCTTTTGTGGATGTTAAACCTCCTTTTCTTCATGCCCTCAGAGCATAATGAGAGTCCAGTCACAGCGAGAGAAGCGGAGAGGTAATTAGGCGTAGAAGCTGATAGGGTGTCTTTAAACATTAATGGAATTTATGTGGATTATTTCAAGTATGTCAAATTGTGTCGGAAAGATTATTCCACATAAAAGCTTTTAAACTGACAAAGGAATGATAAAAGCTTGCGTTGACACGTTAGCTGCTTTGCATAATATATTTCTTCTTATTTTCTGAGGGCGCCAAAATGCCGCTCGACCGGTTGGGTAACACGGGTATCACGTTCTCACGTGCACGCAAAAAAACATGCTTTTTTCAGAAACTGCTCCATGTTTCAAAGTGAACAGGGAGTGAAGTGGCATTCAAGAAAATGATGAATCGTAAATCACAGGACCTTCCTAGAATCTTCCAAGAACTTCCATTGTTGAGGGAGCTGCTGGGCCCCTCTCCCTCCAGCATGAGGCCTTTCCTTGGGCCGTTTCCGTCGCCATGGGGGGGCTTCACCCCTGAGCTTCTGTAGGTGTGCATGTCTGTCATCTCAGGAACGTCCTGCAGCACATGTACGTACACATGAAGAGAGGTTAGGGCACACATAAAACTAGAAAAAAGAGAAAAAGGCAGTTAAGCTATTCGCTAGTGGGGTAAACAAATCATCTAAAAATATTATCGAGATTTTTTTATGCACACAATTTAATTCAATTCAATTCAATTCAAATTTACAAACACACACTTTACATAATATGAAGGCCATATTCATTTATATAAACATTTTTGCATTTCTTGAAAATGTATTTTAAGATAGCAAGTTTATTTTCTTGCTCCTTTAAGTTCGTTTTATAATATATTTAAGCATTTGAAGGAAATAAAATTATATATATATAAAATACAAAATAACATGTTTTTTATATATATATATATATATATATATATATATATATATATATATATATATATACATGCATTTGCTTGTACTGTATTCATGATTAATCGTTTGACATCACTAATACATATATAATTATTTTTTCTTAAAAAAAAAAAAAAAAAAAATCATCACATATTCTACTCATATAATAATATGAATGTCTGGTATTATGCCATGTATAATATAAAGTTTAAAGGAAAAGCGGTACATCCTTCCCTAAGTTTAGTTGCCCACAGGCTTAAATAGTTCTATTCATCAGGATTTATTGGCTAAATTACTGCGCAACAGCATTCTTTCCCTTCATTTCTCTAAGAGAAACACATCTGTGCACAAACAGGCTAATGAGCACAATGAGAGCTGCATGTGAACATGATAAGACTGTAAACCTGTGAGATTTGTTTTATATTTCAAAATTAGGAATTTAAAAAGAGGAAGTAACCAAGAAACATACAACATACAAGAAAAGAAAGGAGAAGTAACAAGAAGGTGTGACAGAGTGGGGAAATGTAGCTGCTTTTGTAGCTGTGGTGATGTGTCTTGATGTAGTAGAAACAAGTATCACATTAAAAATAATGTAAAGCATTGTGTCTTTCTGCTCAGTAACACGGTGCACATGTGTGTGCAAGAGTTGCACATGATTTTAGAGTTTTGCATCATTCTGTTGACACAAACATCCACAGTATATTTGTTCAAAGGTTGGTCATTCTTTAATAGAGGCAATTTCCACATCCGTACATAGTGCGCGACCTGGTCAAAGGCAACTGGGGTGAGATTATATGATGTCTTTAGAGGTTATAAGTTTAGCCTGAACTTATAAGCATGGTTTAAAGACATAGCGTTCCGTCTTTGCCAAATAATTTCCAGTCCCCTCTCAAAAAAGCCCTATACATATATATGTATATATAAAGACATGCTAAAAATCACAGCTGATATTTAGGTTCTTTTGTCATTTTTTCGAAAGGTTTTTTTTTTTCTTTCTTTAAAATATAGTTTATTTTTGAAATGGACTAAAATTAATTCATAGTCCCTGGGCAGGAAAAAAAGCAATATATTGCATAATTAAAGCAATTACTAATTAACATAAATACACATTACAAGTAGTAGTAAGTAGCAGCAAGCCGCAGTGTAAAAAATGCTAATACACCTAAAATAAATGAATGTTAATGAAAAATGATTGGAAAAAGCTTGTCAGCAATCACATATTTGGCTCATCTTCAGCCATATTTTCAGGCATACCTTAAATTAAGAAAAGGTGTAACATTGACTAATGTTGATTGGTAGTGTGTTTCAGATACTGACAGCTAAGTATGTGGCTTATACTGGACTTCACAGTCATCTTTTGAAGAAGAGATATTGCTGTAAAGCCTAGTGAGTGTAGTATGCATGCAGAACGTGCAACACATAGTGCATACTGAGCACAAGAAGAATGCAGAACATAGACTAGTCCAGCATTCTTTGTATAGTT
Source organism: Enteromius thamalakanensis (assembly GCA_032357475.1). Lineage (NCBI taxonomy): Eukaryota > Metazoa > Chordata > Actinopteri > Cypriniformes > Cyprinidae > Enteromius > Enteromius thamalakanensis. The sequence continues at coordinate 19,825,968 of JAUCMT010000114.1, forward strand.
GCTCTATCTGAGTGTGTGTTCTCTGGCCGTCTTTGCCTAGCTAATAGTTCATGACAGCCTGAGGTCTCGCCCTGTCAGCTCTACCTGCAGGGGTCTGGCCCAACGCCTCTTCAGGGTAATTGTTCTACCCTTCCAACCCCCCTCTCAGGCTTTAATCCCTTCCCCCAAGAATGCTACTGAGGGTGAAGGTGTGTGAGGGGGGAGCAAGAGGAAGAGAGAGAGTGTGTGAGAGAATGCAGGAGCAGTTGCTCTTCCAAACTAATTATAACTGCATGTCGGAGCTGTCAATGTAAGCTCTGTTCTGCACAGCAGCTCAGGGACACATCTACACTTCATCAAGACACCAGCTGAACAACTGTAAGAATGAACTGTTACGTAACACTAGTGTGTAGTATATGGGTAAGATTCGAAACCTCTTTTGCCAGCACAAAGGTGATGCTTCTATATTTACTCACTACATGTATAGCTGTTTTCAGGACATACACTCGGTCCATTCCTAACAAAATTTGTTATAATGATTAGATAGTAAGATTTATGTATTATGCCAATTTAATATTAATAGCACAATATAAGACAGCATAAATAAAAATATCCCAAATAAATAGAAGTGCAGTCATTTTTCTTTGATGATAAGTTGTTCTTAGTGTTTCCGTTTGCTGTGTACTTTCTAGGTGATTTCTTATTGAATGCAAAAGAGCCCAACCAAATATCTATATTCTGTCATAAAGTCATGTTTCCCTTCCATTTATATATATATATATATATATATATATACTACATCCAACAGATTGCTTTTTCAAAGTAAGTTAAAGTAATAAAACAGTTAAATATTTTTTTTTGAAAGTATGAAATGCTTTATATTATTATAAATCAAATAAATATATAGAATAAAATGAAAAATAATTATATGTAAAACTAATAAAAAAAAAGTATTTTAAAGTATAAAATCTATATAATTAAATTTAATAAAGTAATTAACATTTATAATCAAATGTAATAAAGTATATAGAAAACAAATAAAAGATAAAACAATTGAATTATTCAATAATGATTTAAAATAAATATTTAAAACACGAAATTACTTAAATTAAAATAATTAATTATTTAACAAACTAAAAACAAACTATTTAATAATAAAAAAAAAACAACAACAATAAAATAAATGAAATAGAGTAAAATAAAAGTTTAAATCAAGAAACCATGAACTACACCATCATTTCAAATTCCTTCTGTTCTCTTTCTTTGTTTTTAAAACACAAAGCACACCGAGTTGAAGTCAGAGAGTTCCCCAGTGCTGTTTTTGCTGGTCAGCTCGGGCACCTGTTAATCATTGGCTAGGACGGAGACGTTCTGTGAGGCTTTTCCTAGAAACTCGCCTCTCTCCAGTTAAGCTGAAGAGACTTTCTGAATGTATGTGTGCATGTGGACAACGAGTGGCTGAGTACAGGGGGCGGAGAAAAGCCCTTCATTCCAGCCAACCAGATGGGAGAGTGTGATCCAGACACGTGGACCTCAGCCCAGGAAAATTCATAGAAGTACAGAGACATACTGTACATACTGTACATGAAGCCACACATGGAAAGTAACAAATACTGAGGGATCACGGTGTCCTCATGATACAGAGAATCCCTAACTGTGAGGCCAAACCCAAGTTTAAACATGTGTTTTACTCTGGGCTAACAGCATGAATGTGTGCTTTAAAGACATAATTCATCTTAAAGTAGAAATGGTCTTACTTCAGTCGAATCCCAGAGGTTCTCTATACTGTGAAACTGGACTGGAGCTTGTCAGGAGCTTAAAAACAGAAAAACACAATAAATGCACTAATAAATGCATGCTTTGCATTTTCTATTTTGTCGTAACTATGCATTCCCATCCCTCTCATTAGGAAACTCCATGGCTATATAATGGAGCCCTTATGTGACATTTTTAATTACCTCAAGGAAAAACTGCTTACACAAGACGCTCTGCCCTTGTTTTGGTGTAATTTCAGCGTTCTCCAGCATGTGTGGTCTGAGACAAACCAACATGTCTGAAGATGGAAGCCTTGAGAAAAGCCTGGTGACCAAAAAAGGCAGTTTGGATGAAAGAAGTAACATCTAACCGTTCTAAGATACTTAGTGATAATAAAGTTATGGTTTACAAAGTATATAAACCATTCACATCAGTCGCACCGTTGCAATGCATGCAGACCGTTTTATGCAAAACTCACATTCTTAAAGGAACACAATAGTTAACACATTCTGACAAATATAAGGGCATGATGCCAGGCCGGTGCTATGCGGTTGCTAAGGTGTTCTTAGATCTTTTTAGTACATGGTTACACTATTTGTGACCCTAGACCACAAAACCTTAAGTCGCTGGGGTATATTTATAAAAATAACAAAAATGGGTCAAAAGGATAGATTCTTTTTAATGGCAAAACTCATTAGGATATTATATAAATATAATGATGATATTTTGTTAATTTCCCAGTGTAAATATGTGAAAACTTAATTTTTTATTAGTTATATGCATTGCTAAGAACTTCTTTTGGACAACTTTAAAATTTCTCAGTATTTTATTTTTTCAGATTTTCAAATAGTTGTATTTCGGTCCTATATCTTAACCAACCAAACACAGCATCAACAAAAATCTTAGTTATTCAGCTTTCACTTGTTGAATAAAATTTCAGTTTCATAACTGGCCCGTATGACTGGTTTTGTGGTCCATGGTCAAACACATTTCCCTCCCTTCGGCAGAAGTCTGTTGCCTGGCCTCTTTACTGGCAAATTTGTTCATTAGGATTTGCTCAAATCAGTAAACCTAAGCATAACTGATAATAATACTGAAACTTGTCTTGCATGAGTGAAGTAGATCAGCTAACCCTGTAAAAAGGACTTTCAGTCATCAGAAATGAGTGCTAAATTTGACCTGGGCCCCTCATGGGTGGGTGTTTTTTGAGATGAAAACTTCCATTTCTGTCATGTATGTCAGATGATGAGTCTTGTTTTGGTTGGGGCTTCCCCTTTTTTACGAGTGTTGGTGTCTGACAGCTCATTTCTACCTTCTGTATGATCCGACCGATACAGTAAGTGATCTGAATCTCTTGTGCTGTTCTGCAGAAGCACAGGAATCATGAGACATCACATCATCATTATCAAGAGCTTATTGAAAGTCTCTGAGGTTTACAGATCATTCATCTTTAAACCAGCCTAACTGGTGGTGGTTGATATTTTTAGTTGGATGTTCTTGTCATGCACAGTCAGATTTGGTTAGATGATTGAACTGATGGTAGATCAGAACACGCATGGGAACACAGTTTCTTTAAACTCTTCTGGTAAAAGGTGGGAGCTTCACAGGGTAGATTACTCACAATCTTCTGATTTCAGCAAAACAGCCGGTAAAGTATAAAACAGTGTGCTTTTCTCATGAAATACACTTCAACCCATCTTATGGTCAAGACATCCGCTGATTAAACCAGACACTTTAAACTTGACACATTGGTCTGTTTAAATGCATCAGCACTTGATTTTGAGCTAAAATATTAGCTTGCATATAACTTTATGGATTTACTGTATAAGAGGTTGTCGATGCATTAAATAGACAAAATCTAAAGCGCAAACATTTCAGCTTAATTTCAGGCTTACTCCACACCAAAATAAAAATGTTCTCATTAATAACTTACCCCCATGTCGTTCCAAACCCACAAAAGCTTTGGTCATCTTCAGAATACAAATGAAGATACTTTGGATGAAAAGCTGGAGGTTTGTGACTGTACCGAGTAATGAACAAGGTCCAGAAAAGTATCAAAGACATAGTCAGTGGTTCAATATGAATTTTATAAAGCAATGGATACTTTTTGTATGCAAAGAAAATAGAAAAGAATGACTTTATTTTATGATTCTTCTCTGTGTCTCTTCATGCCACTGTAGCACAATTTTGGAGAGTACCCGCTGGACGCAAACTGACCACACGAATACGCTTTCTTTCCAATTTAAGGTGTAAATACATATCCTTGTGTTGCAACTAACACAGAACAGTGTACAGAGTCTGTGTTCAGCTGTTATTCTGCAAAATGGTGCTACGGTGATGCGGAGAGACACAGAAGAGATGAAGTATTGAATAAAGAAATGTGTATGTGACTTTCCTCTTCCACATGAATCCAATCAAAGGTAAAATAAAAATGGTCCAGACCCCTCCAAGCCTTTGAATGGGTTTAAACGGGTGATAGCCGCTACTGCTTCTGGTTTCCACAGTCAGCAGACGCAAGTTTGAATTATGGATATTTATCCTACAAAAACACATGGATTGACTACAGGAGGATTTTATTCACCCCCATCCAAAGCTTGGAGGGATCTGGACAATTTTTATTTGAACTCTGATTGGATTCGTCTGAAAGACGAAAGTCACATACACCTAGGATGCTTTAACAGTGAGTAAAAGACAGGACAAATTTCCTTTTTGGGTGAACTATCCCTTTAAATTGTGTTGAGATGGAGTAAGCTATTAATGTTATACAATCTATTGTGAAGAAACATTCAAAAGTTCAAATTAATGTTTAATAAAACTAATTTGAAAAATAAGCTGCTGTAAAATGAGTGTAAAATACAGCAGGTTATAATTATGCTAATATATATGTATATAAATTGCAATGCATTCAGATTTAAATGACTAAACACTTTTTTGGGGAGTGCCGCATTTTCCAGGAAAGAAAATGTCTCTTTTAGTCATAATATAGCTCATTTCCTAAACAAAAATCATCAGCTTTGTCCTGTTTTCAGCCAGCACAACAAAAGCCCACATTTAAGGCCATTCAGATCTGATTTTGACCCTGAGCCAGCTGCTAATGAACGTCATTTCACTATTTTTGTACAGGATGTAAGCATCCTAGAGGTTTCCTTAAATTACTGCTGTGCCAACTTATTATGCTATGCTGAAAACAATCACAATGAGTCACATTTTATCAGACATTTTCATGGCTTCTGAGAAATATTTAATCTTTTTTAACATGTACATGAATGAAACCAGTAGTCTAAATATCTGATTTTATCTACAATTAGTGCAAAGTGAATTTATGACTCATCAAATGTATTCATCATTAGCATTTCATCAACTCTCTGCACAACAACAGTTGGAAAGTAAGTCAATGGAGTTTTATCTATATATATTTAAGCACAGGAAGTGCATGTACTTGAATGGCTAAAAGTGGGATGAACTTTATATATGTGTATATATATGAAAAAAAAAAAAATACAAGGTTCATCCCCTTCTTAGCCATTCAAGTACATGCACTTCCTGTTGACATCTTCATAGTGATTTCTGTTGAAGCAGAACAAAAGCAAATTATATGATGTAACTGTAGCTCTTGGGGCCCTACAAACCTCAATTTTTAAGATAGGTGGAAATTATGCAAATGAGAACAATGTGAGAGAAACGTTCCTTTTTAATGTTAAACCCAGATGGGGAGCTTCCCCCTGAGTTTCCTGTGAGTAAAGTGCGAGTGCAGCAGCAGAAAGTACAGCGGTGAAAACCTACATATGACATTCATGTGAAATTTCCCTAAATAGCTCCATTGTGAAGGCTGCACAGACTTATCGATGAGCTTGAAGTATTTTTATGTGAAAAACCACAAATTTGAATCGCTCCAAGAAGAATCTGCATATTAATCTGAACGATCAATCTTGCCTATGAACTGACTCTCCTCTTTTGTTGACGTGTTAACCAATATTACAGATGATCAGTGGTTCAATATGAATTTTATAAAGCAATGAGGATACTATTTGTATGCAAAGAAAATAGAAAATAATGACTTTATTTAACAATTCATCTCCTCTGTGTCTCTTCACGTCACTGTAGCACAATTTTGGAGAGAGATCAAGAGAGCAGTACGTACTGTGCATGCAATTTAAACGCTGTTTAAAACAACAAAATCCACTTTGAATAAAAAAATGTTCAGGAAATGTAGTTTGCATTGCTAATGCATGAAAGCTCACTGTTATTAAAAGTGCTACTGTTTTGCATGACACAACGTCAAACGGTCTCCAGACAAAGGGCTACGAGTGTTAGTTTGTCATGGCCTCAGGTTCCGTTACCTCTATGAGTGATGAGTGTTTCCACAGCGCATGCCTCTCAATAGGAGGATTTCCCCTTGTTTTTCAAAGCTGCACTCATGACTCACTTGGTTTCACTCCTCTCTTTCTCATTCCATCCCTCTCTTTCTCTCTTTCTTTCTCCAGCGGAGGGGGCTTTTCATTGTTCTGCCTGTGGAGAAACAAATAAAGGGGGAGTTATGAGTACAGATATGAGTAAAGTGCAAAGGTGCAAATGTCTCACTGGCAGGTGGTTAGACACACTTCAGTGGTCTTAAACGCGTTTCAACCCCTACGCACGGTAACGCAAAGTTATGTGATGTTTGAATCATGGGAATCGTTAGAAAAAACTTCCAGATGAATTACAGTAATGGGAACTGGGGCTGAAATTTGCTTAATTGTCGCGACACTTGTAAAGAGAAGTTTACGATTTCCAAATCGTATGAGATTCAGCTGTATAAGCTTCATTCTGGTGGGAAACAGACATTTTCAGTATAACCGCCGGCATGTATTTCTCAATTTCTTCAGCTTGTTCCTACAGCTACAGAGATCACAAGAACATGATAAGCTCCTCAACACACAGGAATGTGACAAGATACACAGACATTTGCATAAAGGGGATTCTTTCGTGGAAACGTATTCAAATTAAGATGGCATTGCAAAATAAAGATTTTGGGGAGCAGACTGTGGTTTTTTTGATTAAATGAGGGGATTGCCCCAAGAACTTAACAGCTGCAGTATGGCTTTTTCATTAGCCTTGTTAAAAAAAAATTCAGGCATCTTTGCTTAAAAAGAACAGAAAATGCCTAATTGCTAATTGGCAACAATATTTATATTTTTCTGATTTACCAAGACAAATCAACATCTTTCCAAGTATGCATGGGGTATACATGTCACTGAATTAAAGGGACCAAGAAGTCCTTCTAAATATTGGGACAAAGTTCAGTAGAACATGATTACAGTACTCAGCAAAGCTTGGTTTACATTCACTGGTGATTGATAACCATGTGTGCGTATGGGTGTGTCTTTGGTGGCTGACGTATCACTATGATTTCAAGGCCAGATGACTTTCTGTGAAGAGGACAAACGAGAGTTTGCATGAGTGTGTGTGTGAAGTCAACTGGATTGATCAGGTCACTGTATTAATGCCAACTTGATAAAAAAAACGCAGGAATACAAAGATAGCAGTAAGTCTTGGCTCAGCTTTATATGCACACTGATCCATTCCAGGGAGTTCCTTCTGAGAAGGTGGATTTCTCTGTATTCGCCATGTGGCACACAGAACCTATCAGTCAGAACGAATCCTCATGTGACACGAGCTATTCTCTGGATACGTGTTTAATTCAGTCAGATAAAATTCGCTAGATGTTCAGACAGTTCCTCGAATGCTCAAGCGTGTTGCAGGAAATTTGGTTTTCAGGTAATAACAAAAAAAAACAACAACATTAGTTTGTCTTAATTCGTGCATTGGATTTCTCTTACCCCTCTGGCAAATAGTTTTTTAATATAATATTGCACTTAATTTGCCAATGGAAAAAATAAAGACATTTTTTTTTATTTTTCTGCTGTTTTGATTTTGTTTTGCCTTGTTTGTATTATTTTTTTTAAGCAATCTACGTACCATTAGTATTTGGAGAATGTTAGTGGAAAACAAGGCAAAATAAAAATTATTGAATTTATTTTTTATTTATTTTTTTAAAGTGATTTCACTAATATAAATGTAAATGTAAATGTAATTTCATGCATTCTGATTTTTTCACAGCATGTGTTCATTCTATTTAATTTTTGATTTGAATATTTAATAAATGTATTCTCTTTTATTCTGGCTTCATATTTAGTTTGAAAAATTGAATTAAAAACATGCTATTTTAAACAAATCAACAAATGCTGTTTGTCATTTTTTAGAAAGTACAGTTTTGTCAAACTTCCCCTGCATTTAAAATTAAAAATGTCTTGCGATTCATTGTATTCTGTACTATGATGTTTTAAAATAAAATATTAAATAAGAAAACATTTGAAGGGACTTGAATTTATTCTTCAGAAACTGATTGGACTGACTTTTTTGTAAACAAAAAAAAAATTGTTGGCTATTAGTTAACACGTCAATGAAAGAGGAGAATCAATTTAGAAGCAAGATTGTGAAGATGTGGAATAATATTTGCCAATGAATCATTCACAGTAAGACCAGAAATAATAAATAGTCAATTTGGATTTTATGTGAAGGAGTGAGTTGAATGTGTGTGCTGTGTGTGTTTCTGTCAGAGGGAACATGTGCGCGGGAGATTTGTGGGAAAATGTCCTGTGACAGCAGCATGAAATGGGGTGAGTGACAGCGGACAGCTGAGGGACGTGAAACGAGACAAAAGGACAGTATATATGTGCCGGAGTGCGTGAGTGTGTAAGAGGAGAGAGTGTGTGTGTTCTAGCATCTGTGTATCTGTCTGTGTCTGCAGTGGGGCGAACCATTTCACATTCCTCAGACGCAGTTGTGTTTGCCGTGATTTATAGTTCGCCTGAATCGGTGGCGAGTAAAAGGCATAATTACAGAACGTTCTGTAAAGGATTTTGCATATGGAAATGCAAATGGTCACGTCTGTGGACGAAAACAGATCATTCACTTAATGACCGGCTGCAGAAGACATCTTATTTACAGAACATCAAACTGAACGTTATGCTAGAAACCCACATGAACCCATTTGAGCTTGGTGTGCAAGGTTTGGCAAATAATTTTTAAAGTGATAGTTCGCAAAAAAAAAAGGAACCCACTTTCATGTCACCTTGTTCTATAGAATGTCCAGGTTGCACTTTTCCATCCACAGAGCGTAAACAGGGACAGAAAACGTAAAAACAAAAAAGTATATAACATAATACAAGTCTAGAAAGACAAAAGGGGAATAATTTTGGGGCTAACAATAAGAGAGAACAAATGAATCTTTTCATATTACACCAGTTCAGCAAAGATTCAAGCTCCGTTACCCACTCGAAAGAAGCGATTCGTCTCATTTAAGTCTAGATGTAATCAGTGTGGTCCTGAATCAGGGTATACAAACAGTTTACAGATTATCACCCAACTGCCAGCTGAGATACGTCAGGAATCTGAAGTTCATTGAACCCTCTTTGTGCAGTAATGAGGATCCATTAGCACGTAACTCGACACTGTTCCTGGATCAGAAGCAGCAGATGTTGATGTCTTTACACGGCTATTAGTTGGAGGCGTAATCTGCACTCTCAATATTAAATGAAATTAAGAAGAGCTGAAAACTGGACAACTTGCAGACAGAAAAAGTTTCTTAAAAACAACAACATATGTTGTGGCTTAGATATCGGTGCTCATCCCGCAGCATAGCTATCCAGTATGACTTCCTTGGTTAACAAGTCTGTCATCTCACAGATGATGCCAGTTGTTTTTATTTTACATTTCATTTTGAAGAGAACAACAGATACCACAAGTATGTTATCTAAAATTGTAAATAATTCATAAATGTAGCAAGCGTTTGACCGTGATGTTTGAAGAGGTCAATGGTGAATTAGAGAAAAAAAATAATATATATAAAAAAAAAAAAATAGTTTGATCCACTTCGAATGTTGATATATGTACACGTGTACAATAAATATATTTAATTAAAACTAATTATCAAGTTAACCAATTTAACATTTTTACAGCATATTAGAGTGACAATAAAATACCCGCAGTGCACTGTGTGTTATTAAATAACTTGCCAGTTTCAAACCAGTTGCAGAAACCTAATGGTAAATCACTCATAAATAAGCCTAAACCAGAGCAAGCAGTTAATCTCTTTCCGTTGATTCTAACATTTCTATAACTTCTATAAAAAAATTTACTCAAGAGTGCATTTGCCACTTTCTAAGTTTTGTTCTCCCCCTGTTGGAGAAGTGTGTACTGGAGCATGTCTCTCAGGACTGGGGTCAAGGGGCGAGGAACTCCTTAAAGAACCAACCAAAGAGCAAAGACAAGGAGGCTCCTCCTTTAAAAGACCAAAGGAAAGGAGACGAGAGCCAGACAGATGTCCTGTCTGAGGTCTGAACTCTTTTATAAAGAATAAAGTGCAGCCTTTATCTCGTGTACCTGAAAGACAATTCGTCTTTCTGAACAAAGAGCTCACCTTGATCAAGTACCCAGATCGCATAAATCAAAAGCCTAGAAGTCGAAGGCATCTTCTCTTATCTTTTAACCCCCCGATAGTGATATCTAAAGCTAAATGTTGTTGTAGCCCAATGTTACAATGTTTCTCTCTGTTTAAATGAGCATGAATGTGGTTTTGTTTGAGCCTATATAAATCATAAGCACATTTGAGATAGGCTGTTGGACATTGGTAAAAAAAAAAATAATTGTTACATTTCGCATAAAGAAAATTAAAAACCATTAAAGTTTTCATCCACAACAAGTGCTGCCGGTTTAAAAGTAAAAAAAAAAAAAAGTTAATACCTAATAAGGTTGCTATGCAGTTCCTTTTGTGTTTAAGTAGTTGCAAAGGTGTTCTGATGACTTTAAACATGTTGCTAGAGTGTTTTAAATAGTTGCTAGGTGGTTGCTGAGGTAGTACGAGCGCTTTAAAAATTTGGCTATGCAGTTTAATGGCTAAACTGTTTTGAATGGTTGCTAGGTGGTTGCCTCGCTGCCTTACAGGGCAATGACTTCGAAGGCAGTGTTTTGAACCTTATGAAACATTTTGGAAAGTCTTCTGAGGCAGTGTAACCTTTTAATGATATACAACAAAATAGAGTATTTAATTAAACATATATATATAATTACTATAATGCTGATTTCTAGCTAGAAATAACATCAAAAGTACAAAAAATTTGTCAGAAATATTCATTTACTGACCACCAAATGCAACTTTCAGACATATTTATTTTTTAGCTTAACCGTCTCGTAAACGCACTGGATTGTGGGATATCAAAGGCAGTGAAGGTTTAGTTGCTAGGGTGTATAAGTTGGTTGCTAAGGTATTATGAGTCATTTTAAGCATGTTTATATGCAGCAAATGCATTAATATTATGTCAACAATACATGAAACTCACATTACCATATCAAGAAATTACAGATAGAAATGAATTAAGTTACATCAATCAAGTCCAGAATTAATACTGTTTTACAACACAAGCATTCTTAACTTGAAATTTAAAAAAAACTTTCAACAGTTTTGACTGATGAGGAATCATGTGGTTTTTGTGTCCAAGTAAAACCTGTAGAGGAGATGTGATGAGAGTGTCTGAGTAAACAAGTTATGAAACGCTAACAGCATGCGTCTAATATACCTCTCTCAAAATAACATGGTGTGGTTTAGGCGTCATTAATACAGAGGGAGGATCTGAGACACTGTCAGTCTTTGTGGGTATGCATGGTTTGGCCAGATCTTAGCATGTGTAACATTAAGTGTACTTGAGCTGATCGCCTGTCACCTTGCTCCCTGCTGAGAGAAGCTCCTGTCCAAACACAATCCTGTTACCGCAGCTCATCTGAACAAATGTTTGTCTGCGTCCCTCTCGGATGTCATTTCTCCTAGCACTGTTGAGGTAAACAGAGAGAGTGAGAGTGAAAGAGACAGCAGGGAAAGTCAAGCATGAGCGCTTTATTAGTGACCCTTTAAAGAAGCAGCTCTGATCACCATCACATACGCCGCAAACACAATGAACACACTGCACATTAACAGCACACACATGCAAAACTCACCAACATATGGTAGCCCACTTCTGTCACTGAATAATAATAAAAAAAAAAAAACACAATTGTGACTTTTTTTCTCATGAGTGCAAATTTACGTCAGGTTGTAGATTTTGAATTCTGTGAAACGAGTCAGAATTCTAAGACATAAACCTGCAATTCCGATAAAGTCAGAAGTGCTAGATATGAACTCGTTATTGCGTGAAAAAAGGCAAAACTGCAATTCCCCTTTAATAAAGTCAGTCATTTCTCTAAATTGTACCGTCGCCTTGTCACAGAAATTTAAACCAAATTTCAATAGTTATCTTGCTTAGTATAAGCAAATAAATATAGTTGTTATTTTCAGTGTTGGGCAAGCTACTTGGAAAATGTAGTGAGCTAAGCTATCAGTTACTCTACATTGAAAGCTACTACCCTGAGAAATGTAGCAAGATGTAGCAACATGGCAAAAGTAGTTGACCTACATCGAAGTTATTTTTTTTTATTGAACCAACTTTAAATCAGTTTTACCTTAGTGATAAAAAATGTCATTCATACAGATAGGCACGCATAATTGTGCAATTATTTATTTAACAATTGTTCCAAGCCAATTTGGCAACAGAAACAAACATAATAACAAATAACAAAAGGTGTCGAGAGTGTGTGTGTATTGTAATCTGAATGCATGC
>JAUCMT010000114.1:19838492-19852021 GCA_032357475.1 Enteromius thamalakanensis
GTTCTTTTAAAATAGGATACTTTACGACTTTTACTCAAGTCTTATTTGAATTGGTGACTTGTAACTTGTAATGGAGTAATTTTTACAGTAAGTAATTTGTACTTTACCTCAAGTATGGTTTTCAGGTACTCTTTACACCTCTGCTCAAAAGTTATAATATTTAATACTAATATGTACCTTTTAGGTAGTAATTTATATACTTTATGTAATTAAATGTACATTTCATGTACAAATATGCACCCTTTAATGATAAACAAGAAAACATTTTTGAAAACATACTGCCCTGCCCCAGTGACAGCTTTTATGCCTTTTGTCTCGCAATCTGACCCAAATCAGTACATGCAATGGCAAACATCATATTCTGATAATTGTAACTCAGGCGTAAATTTTAAAATCAAATCTATCTGAATAGTGCTTTAATGACATAAAAAAGCCAAGAGCTAACTGACAGTGATGGAAGTGCAAACAAATGAACATCTGAATATTGCCGAAAGCCTCAGAGCAGCTCATTACAGCAACAGAACTAAAGCACTTATTATTGTTCATCTCTCCTTATATAGCCAAACAAACAGCCTCATTTGCATATTGTTTAATGGATTGTTTGGGTAAAAGCAGCAATGAATAAAGGCCATTATTCCCCACCTATAACATTTGCCCCTCATAATCGCTCTGCAAATGTGTCCCTAGAAGTAATTCTTAGCTGTCAAAAGTATAAATTGCCAAGCCTTGGGGCCTGGTGTTAAACAGCAGGTGGGTCGCTTCTGGATGTATTAGCGAATTTTACTCTTTCATCAGCTGATTGAAAATGTGCTTTTTGTGAGTGACCTTGGATATTATAAATCATCAAATGTTCAAGGAATCCAAGTTATGCCTTAAACAACAAAGTGATAAATGTATTCAAACAACTTTGGCACCAAAACATTGCACAACAATAACAATGGCTGTTTTAGTGTTGTGTGATTATATTTTATTTTGAATAAAAATGAGCAAAAAAAGCATTTGTATATCCATTTTATGTCTTCAAATGGGTCACAAGACAAAGGAAGCTTATATATTTACATACATTTGCACTGCTCTATTTATAGTTAATCCAAACCAATCAGCTATTCATTTTTATCTTGGAATGGCTAAACCCAAATAAAACGTTATTATTTGAGCTTAGGATCTCTTAGATGTCTTTTATCTTTTAGATGTTTTCAGAGATCAGAGCAACGTCTTGAGGCTGTTTTGACTAAAATGATGTCTCAGGTTCTTATTGTCTATTTACAAAACAAAAAGCAAAAACAACTGACTGACCTTCTTGTGATTGTTCTCTTACGCGTTGCTTCTCGTTTAACCTTTATTTACATGAAAAAGGATGTTTGTTTAAGTCTTGGGTTTGCTCAGAGCAGATGCACTTGACCCTATCAGAGAGCATCGCTCAATATTAGCATCTTCCTCTTCCGCCACTCGCTCTCATCTGTGAACTATAATGTGGAGTGTCTCCTTTGGTGTTGTGAAAGGTTAAGTGTGTAAATAAATGCAAAGTATGGCTGTTGTGTTTGGTTTTGAAGGGCATGAGTCAATCAAATCATAACAGGTGCTGAATCATAAAGCTTTCGGAGGTAAATTACATTTCTTTGTGTAAAAGTTTAAAGTGACCGTTCACCCCAAAATGTAAATTCTGCTAAATGAAGACTGGAGGCTTTTAAGCGGCAACACTTTTTACTATCGATTTTCAAATCAATAATGATTACTGAATATAAAGCATGGTTGCTTGCACAGCACTCTGTTCTCACCTCAAAACACTTTTACCATAGCGCATTTGTTAAGTAATGCATTTTGATGTTTTAATCACACAACCAACTTCATTTTTAATTTAGTAAACTTGCTCAGTTGCTCACCTGGTACAGCATTACACTTGCAATACAGAGCGATTAGATTTAGGTCAAATTTTAGCTTAGATTTTCCGTTGTTTTCAAATGCAATAAAGCATTAACCTTAAGTCCACTAGTAGGGCATTCAATTTTTTATCACTTTTAAACTTTTTAGCACCTCTCACTGAACTTTGAAATTTAAACTTTGAAATACTTTGAAATTGCCCCACAATGTGCAAAAAGTATGGCTGCCCACTGCTCCGGGTGTGTGTTCACGGTATGTGTGTGTGTGGTTGTTCACTTCTCACTGCTGTGTTTGTTCACTTGGATGGGTTAAATGCAGAGCACAAATTCCTAGTATGGCAAACCATACCTGGCCACATGTCACATCCTTTCCTTTCCTTTCTTTCTTCTGTGGATCCCAAAAGAGGTTTCAAAGTTTTGTCTCTTTTAGACAAACAAAAAAAGTATGTTTTCACAGAATCTTATTGTTATTAGAAGAGAAAGAAATCTGAAGAAGAAAATGTACAGCCTGAAATTATATTTTTTTTACATTCTGGGCCTCTAAAAGAAGGTGAGAAAACTAATATTGGACAGTGCTAGCTGGATTTCAAAAGGCTGTGTGTGTGTGTGTGTGTGTGTGTAAGTGAGAGAGAGACTGAGAGAGGAATGCAAAGTGTAACTATATTACACAGAGTGAAAAATCAATTCTTATGAAGTTTTGGGAATAGGGCTTATCGATTAACACAATGGATGATAAATAATTGCTACATTCTGAGAATAAGTGTAAATCAGTAAATTATGATGCCTTTTGATTTTCATATTGATCTTTCTCAATAAAGAAACAGTACAAGGCCATTTATGTGGTATTTCATAAGGTTATTTCTGGAAGGCACTTGTTAACTACATATAAATCACATATCACTGAATTCATTGCTGGTTCAAATTAAAGGGATATTTCTCTGCAAAATTAAAGTTCTGACATCATTTACCCTCATGTCATCCCAAAATGTATGCCATTCATTCCCATGTGGAACACACACATACACACACGCACACAAAAACACATATATAGTAAGTTTAAAAATATTTTTGAGTGAGCAATCTCTTTAACTAATGCAAATTTGTAAAAACAGCCTTTTCATTTGCAGTGAAGTTAGCACAAAGTACCTTTGTAGTGTATTCAAATTATGATCAATTTATAATTATGAAATAACTAAATTTTTAAGTATGGACTGTGACATCTTTGTCTTATTCAATGAAAATGAGTGTAGTCTTATTAAACACATTTTCAACACTCTTAATTGGAAGGACTATGGATTTTATCTCTTTTTAATATTCTAAAGGATGGGAGATTGGCATTTTAATTGAGTTCAGTGTTCAAATAGTGGTCAGGGAAATTGCAATGTGATCTCATATCATATCATTTGAGCAGATTCCACAACAGCCGCACTGTTATTTAAAGGGGACGGAGCCAAAATAACACTGGGATCAATCCAAGCAAATTGTATGAACAGAGCCAATGCACAATTTGCCATGAATAATCTGTATTAATGTCTCCTGGTATTGTGAGATGAAAGAAAAAATAAAACACTCACAGTAACAATTACGAGCGCATTTAATCCATGTCTAACCACAAATATAAGCCAGACGAAGGTGGAATGTGCTATCAGCAGCTTTATAAAATACTCAAAAAAACAAAAACAAAACAAACAAGATTAAATATTTTATACAAGTTTATATGCATAGACAACTACATAGGTACAATTTTACAATAAAAAAAAAAAAAAAACATTTTGTGCTGAACAGTGTTGCAAGTTATTCAGTAAAAACAGTAAATATTATTACTATTTAAATCGACTATTTATATTTTAATATATTTCAAAATGTAATTTATTCCAGTAAAGGCAGCATCATTACTTCAGTATACACGGGCACATGATCCATCAGAAATCTTTCTGAAACAGTTGTTACTTAATATTTTTGTGGAAACCAGGATACATATTTTTAGAATTATTTAATGAATAGTGTGATTTTAGATTTTAGAATATATTTTGCTGTATTTGTCTCAGCCGTATTTTGGGTGGTTCGCCAATGTATTAGTTTTCACCAATAAAAGTAAGCTTGACCAGAATATATTGAAGGTAGTGTAGCAGTTCTCAAGCAGCGATGTTTGAAGGAGACATGCTAACAATCTTAACCCAGATACTGTCTGTTAGACCAGACCTTTATATCTAAAGATCATTTGGTTCACACCCTACAGGCAGTTCCTGTTGATTGCATCTGAGGTACAGTCACAATGTAAATACAGCTGATTATAGATAATATTTCAATAGAAAGCACAAAAGAAGATGAAAACTTGAAAAGATAGTGATACTTTTTATCAATTTAATGCATCCTTGCTGAATAAAAGTATTATTTCTTTAAAAAATTAATTAATTAGATTGGTAGCATATAAATTAAGCCACTGGAGCAGTTTTAAAAAATTGCTGTTTGAGCATTAATGGCATCACCGTGCAGGTATTTGTTTGCTCTTCCAATGGTAGATGGGGAAACCAGTTTGAAACAGTCATTATTTTTGCACTTCCAATTAGGGCTGCTAGTTAAAAATAGGCTACACATTTCAGATCTCAGTTTTTATGTTTTACATTAAAACATATTCCTTACCATGCTGTGCAAAAATGAGAAGCTACGATATACCATGGAACTAAAACAATCCTTTCAGGCATCAATTCAGTGCACCCTCTCTGTGCTGAGAGAGGACGGTGATGAATCATCCAACTGTTAAAACACACACACACGCTACAAGAGGAAAGTTTTCTCACTGTGTGACACACATTCATACATTTGTGAGAGTTTCTCCCAGGGCTCTTCAAATGTGTGCATGGAGAGTACGGTGAATGAATTCGTCTAATCTGGGCATTGGTATTCGCGGCTGTTTGTGCCGGTTGTGTGGTAGGATTTGGGAATGGCTGGAGGGGATGAAGCCCGTGAGAAGCTGTGGGTATTGTGTTGGGTTGAGGATACCAGGCTGGAGAAGTGGTCTCCTCTGAGGAACTATAGAGACCGAGGCAGTTCCCATGCTCCAGTGCTCTGTGGAACACTGCATTGTGTGGCCCCTACTTCAGGCCAGCGATAAAGCCTCTCCAAAACTTTAATTACCCACAATTCTCTTTCCCTTCTGTTTGTTTGTCTCCATTTCATTTCACCAGTATCTCATCGGAATGCAATTTTAAGTGCAAGGCTTTGACACGTCAAGGTTTCAGTCAGTGTGCAATTATTCAACTGACTACACAAACTGAATATTTCCTCTTTGCATTAGTGCAGTGCATTATTCACAAACGATTTGTTTATTTTTGACTGAACGTGGGAATATTTTCTGCATGCAGACTGAGCTTCTTCTCATGCTTTGGAAGTAAGTAGGGTCATTCTATGAAAGGTAAAAAAAGTAAATCTGGTGCCATCTTAAAGATTAGCAAACATTAAATATTAAACTTTATATATATATATAGCCTATATATATTATAATATAATTATCCAAAGAAATATAACATATGTGCTACATTTTGTTCGATTTCGCAAAAATATACAGCAGCATAACTGTTTTTAACACTAATAATAAGAAATGTTTTATGATGAAAAATAAATTATTTGCAACTTTACGTATGCATCCTTGGTGAAAAAAACAATCACAAAAATCTCAATGATCTCAACCTTTTGATTTACAGTGCATAATTTAAGCCACTTAAAATGTTTGAAAAATTGCTATTTGCTATTAGTAACATTGAAGGGTTAGTTCACCCAAAAATGAAATTTCTGTCATTAATTACTCACCCTCATGTCGTTTCAAACCCATGAGACCTCCGTTCATCTTTGGAACACAAATTAAAATATTTTTGATGAAATCGGAGAGCGTTCTGACCCTCTAGCAATACAACGGAAGTGATCCCAGATCCAGAAACATAGTAAAAACTTCTGTAAAACACTCATTGTGATATCAGTTGCTCTACTTTAGTTTTATATTAGGATAGGATACTTTTTTGCACAACATATACTCAACCGTCATATCTTCTCCCCTGACTCCCCTTGTCTTCCACCAGTATCAGGGTACACTTTCCTCTAGGCACAAACAGCCGCAGATTACCCACGTGTATGTGCTTTTACCAGTGCTGGGCAAGCTACTTAGAAAATGTAGTGAGCTATCAGTTACTCTACATTGAATGTAGCTTAACTCACTAAAGCTACTACCCTAAGAAATGTAGCAAGCTAAGCTACATTAACAAGGGAAATTAGTCTAACTACTATTTTTTTTATTGAACCAACTTTAAATCAATTCTACCTTAGTGATAAAAAATGTCATTCAAACAGATAGGCACGCATAATTGTGCAATTATTTATTTAACAATTGTTCCAAACCAAGTGTGTGTATTGTAATCTGAATGCATGCATATTTTTAACTCAGTGCAGCTTAAACTACAGGACAAACAACATTATCATAAACTACTCTAAACAGTACCAACATGGCAAAGAAATGACCGTTGTCTCAGTCAGCGTCATGAACATCTCGAGGTACAGCCCCGGTTACTCCCCCCTTGGGATCAATACTTCTTGGGATCAAAGCATGTCACGCGTCCTGTGCAAAAGGTGGCGCTAACACCAAAAAGCTCATTGCCAACCGCAGTAAGAAGAAATCACTGACATTATTGCGGGTGGCTGCATTGGCCCGTGAATGGTGGTGGCCTCATATACTGATCTAGGATCAGTGATCAGTAGCATTTCCGATTTGTCCTTATGAGTCAGAAATGCTTGAGAAATGTGACATTAGCTTTTGTGGACGCTACCGCGCTACTTGATCAATAAAATAGCATTGCTACTGAAAAGCAATTTGATTGTGAAAATAGCGACGCTACCAACACGCTACTGAAAAATGTAGTAAGTATTATAATAAATTATGCTAATGCAATATTTTATTGTCTGTAACGGTAACTGCGTTGTAATGCGGGGGAAATAAAAACGCAGTTAGTAACACCGTCTATTTATAACATCATTATTACCATCACTGATAGAACATTTACAAAAATGTTTTTAAAGCTTCCTGCATGAACTTCCTGGACTCCAAGACCCTCGTCATGATAACCGCACTGGAAACTTCCTCTCAGGTCTGTAGTTAAGTGGTGTGGTAATATAGAGCAGCCCACAATGGCAACACAAATAAACAGTACGTATAAGTGTGCGATTTCCCTTTAGCGTAGGCTTTTGCTGTAATACGTAGGCCCTTTGTTGTTTAGTGCGTAGGTTGTCTCCTATGCTCTATTTACATTCATGTTTTCATATGGCTTTTTCTTGCCAAAGCAGAGCAGGAGAACAAATTGATTTCCTGAAAGAAAGATGGAGAGTCAAGTACCAGCGCTTATTGTTCTTCAGTAAAATGCAGTGTGATCAAAGGAAGGTTGTAATGAGTCTTGTCTTCACACCAAATTTCTATCTCAGCTATGTGTGAATTGAGAGAGAGAGAGAGAGAGAGAGAGATGCAGCCGAGATGAAAGACAGTTTCTGTGAAAAGATCAGTGGTGTAAAAGGATGTGAGGGGTCTTAGGGTATGTGCATGAATATATGGCAGAAAAAAATGTCTCTTTGCTAATGAATCTCCTCCACTTCTGCCACTACTAATGGTAAAATACTGTTCTTTTACAGTGACTAATGCCGCAACGGTTAACTTACATATACTTTACCCTTCCCAAGATGAGCAGAGGAGGACGAGTTTCCTTTTTCAAGCCATTATTCCTCCCACGGTTTCTTGATAACCCTGTGTTTTCCCTTACATCTGTACCGGCCACTTCACAGAAAAAAACGAAACCAGAGGATTAAAAGTCAAAGTGAAAATGACATCATAAATTCAAGGCAAATCTATTAAAAAACAACTACGACAATATTTAAAATACATTTATTTTATACTAAGTATACTGAAAATTTATTAAAATATTTACTGATGTATTTACTGAGATAAAAGTTAGATAATATAATTAATATTAAGCCTAAAATTTGTTTTAATTAGTGCTGTCAAACAATTAATTGCGATTAATTGCATCCAAAATAAAAGTTTTTGTTCACATAATGTTTGTGTGTGTATTATACATATTTATTATCTATATTTACATACAAACACATGCATCATGTATATATATTTAGGCATATTTAGGATAAGTGGTCTAATAATTGTTTCTAGTAAATGCCTCTATATTTTCAAGTTTCTTGAGTCTGTGCAACAGCTCTTGGTTTACAGCTGTTGATCTATGCAGGCAGAGGTCACATATATTGAAACAAAATATATCCAGAATTAAGATGTAACCACAGTAGCCACATAAAAACAGGAAGCACTCTCTTTGCTGACAGGAAGTGGGTGAAAAACAGGTATAAACACAAGTGAATGCTGTGTTGCACGTGTATGGCTGTGTGAAAAACTAGCTTTGTTGCAATCATCTGGTAAGATTAGAACTGTGTCACACTACTTTTGCAAACTAAATCTGAGAAGCTCAGCCACATCCCACATCCTGATACACCTCTCCCTGCAGCGTTATATACTGCTGCTGAGTGTAGTCATTTTACACACTTACATTACAGTAAGTACACTTCATTGTTCAGAACTTTATACACACAGATAATCTATAGATCATAACTCATGCTGAGGAAAGGTGCTGTTATTTTGTAAGCGCTCCAACTATATGAACTTATAACTAAATTACATGGCAGTGAACCACTAAGAAGACATTAGCAACTGCATAGCAGCAGTTTGGCAAACCAAAAACACCATTACAACTGCACTGTAATGTCTAAGCAAACAATCAAGTAGCTGTCAACATGGCATCCAACCAGAGCATTTTAGCCACTTCCTAACTACAACCTGGCCACCCAAAGCACCACAGAAACTGCATAGCAACGACCTGACAACCGAACAAAAACATGGCAACCACCCAGAACATACAAGCAACTGCATATTAATGGCCTGGCAACTACCAGAACACCCCAGAGCCGCTTAGAATCAGAGTTGAGACACTCTTTGACCTCACGTGGTTCTTGGAGCGCTCTAGTACTCGCTGTTTGAATCTTTTTCTAGTGATTATTAACACATCATGTGCATTGATTGTGTACTGATAACTACGCTAACTGCGTTTTACAATCGCATTTCATTCTAGGGAGTGATGAAGAGACCGCACTAATATTTCTAAAAACAGGTTTATTATTTATATTACAATTAGCATACTATTTAGGGTTAAAATAAAGAAAATATTTAAATTCCAGGCAAATTAGAGGCGTTTGATGCCCAGAAAATTACCTATGTAATGCCATGGTTTAGCCACTATATTGCTATATACTCTTTAAAACTTTTGCAAAAGTGTTCCAATATTATTTTATGATAGAGTACTGTGCAAAAGTCTTTTTAAGTGTGTTATTTGTAACTTTTGATACAGCTCCATCAAGACCCCATCATGGTGAAAGTAGGTCAGTTGATTCCTCTTTGCCAACACAACTGTCACTTGGTCCTTGCTGCTCCTTGTCTAAACAGAAGGGAGATTTTCAATGCTCTTTGGTTTGTCCATTATGTTTACACTTTCAGTCATGTTAGTCACGGTTCTTTTCAACTTTATGAGTCACTATGGCAAAGGCATATGACTAGCGCTCAAGAGCTACAAGATACAAGGATCCTATTATGACCTCCCATTAACCGGCTGTTGAGTGGAGGGCTTCTCTCTCTGGGACTCTACTTTACCTGTGGGATGGAGATCTCTGTTATTACTGAAAGTCAACGCCTTAGCATTTGATATCTTGACCTATTGTGTATTGCAGTCCTTAGGTGCAAGAAATGACTATTAGCTCTTATTGCTCTATTGTTGCTCACATTGTGTGCCCAAACCCTCGCTATCAACCTTTTCTAATAATATTTTACAACCCTGTTTTTGTGTTCTCAGAATAATGAGTCATCTACCTTCCAGATGCTTGTTATTTTCTGTTGCCCTTATCTTATTTTAGCTTCATGTTTATGCAGTATTGTAAATGAATGTGTCATATCACTGTCTTACATGATAGTGTTAGAGATGCCTCTGGCCAGTGAAGATACAGATAACTAAAAACCTTTGTCCTTAACTGAATCTTTAAAGCAACAGTCACTCAAAAACAAAAGCTAAATGTCACCGTTTACTCACTCCTGTGTCATTTTAAATGATTCCCTTTCTTCTTTCTTTCCAGATAATTGAATAATTTATTTATTAATGTTTAACATCATGTGTGGACTGCAAATAAACAATGATTATTATTCATGGTTAGTTTATGTTAATTATACTATGGTCTGTCAGAACACTCAATTCTGATTGGCTGGCAGGTAAACCCATTCAATGCACAGGTAGTTTCAAGTCACAATGATTTATTGATGCACATAAATACACAAACACAAACACACACAGAGAGAGAGAGGTCGGAGATCACAGAAACGTGTCAATGCTGCCTCATGACTTTTATTAATACAATTATTAATTATTAATGCATTAATGGATTTTAATGCACTTCACGGAGGCAACCACTTTGCCTCCAGATCAATAATTAAGTAAGGAATAGTTGACAATGGACCATTGAATAATTAGAAAAGTAATGCACACCTGTTACAGCTCGGGTGTGCGTTATTTTTCTAATAATTCAACGGCCTGGAGTCAATTATTCCACTCATACTACGGTTGCCACACCACAAGACATCGATCAGATGATGTATTTCAGGGTGTTTGTCCAGGTTTTGCACTTTAAAATCTATTGAGAGACGGATTATTTCCTCCACATCTCTTTCAACGCCTCCTTTGTTCATTCCAAAACGTCTTTTTAGACCTACAATGGAGGCTTGAACCACTAATAGCAGACTAATGCAGCTTATAATAAGTTAAGAGTGTGTCTGTGTGTGTGAGGGAGAGAATTGCCTTCAAGTCTGTGCATCTCTTAAAACTGCTCGGCTAAAACCGAAACATTGAGTTTATTTTCTTATGCGTTATGATACAATGCGCAACTTTTTCAATGGCTCCAAACATTTAATGCACAGCGAGTTGTTGATTATACCTTACTTACCCAATGCACACAATAATATTTGCTTTGTTGCAAAGTGCTATCGTATGGCTTAATAAGACTTTATGTGTAGAGTCTTGAATGATTTTCTTTTCTGATAGGGGTGTAATAAAAAACATGATGGATTTTCCATGAAAAAGTACAGCATTAACATTTTTCTAAATGTCTACTTTTGTGATTTACATTAAAATATAGTGATATGGACAAGTTTGAATCTCATCATTAATCTGTGCTGACGGAAGATATGATATGATCTGATTCTGATGAGTGTGTGTGTGTGTGTGTGTGTGTGTGTGTGTGTGTGTGTGTGTGTGTGTTTTGCACAAAGTATGTGGCTGCTGGATAACTTAAGGCGTTGAGCTGCAGGTGGTGTCAATTGAGGTTTATAAAGTGAAAAGACAAACAGATGATAGGCTCGTGAACACCTCTGTAAGTGTGACCAGGGACACATGAGAGCATCACAGACTGCCTTCGCCACCCCCCTGTGATTGTAAATGAGCCAATGACGCATATTCTAATGACCAAATTGGGCAAATAAGACACACACACTCACTCTCTCCAGGCAGCAAACTAAGGTGTGAGCTGAGAGACTTTGACAGGAAACAGGTCAAAGATAATGATGGGAGTGTAAGTGTGTACTGCTGTGGACTTTAAAGGATGTGGGTGTGTGTGAGAAAAGCATATTTGCCATGCAAATAAAACAATAAACACCTGTAAAACAAACCAGTTCTTGACTTTGTTTTACTGATTTTGCAAGATCATGGCTTGTGGCAAGACATTCAGTTCCAAACATGCATTACCCAACAGTCATGAACACAATGAACAACGTTATCAGCAAACACATCCCGCCAAGTTACTCAACCCAAAATCCATTCCCTCTAGAACTTAACCGCTTTCAGAGTCAGGCCGAATACAAGTTGGTACTGCTCACACTAATCAAACACACTCCCACACAGGCCGGGATTCAGATTGGTGCAAAGCCAAAAAACGCATCAACGTTCTGTTTGCACACGTTTTAAATGCCCCCAAGCACAATTTTCCTGTCGTCGTTCATGTTTTTTTTGCAAATCTCTTTTGTTCGATTGGGGGTCTGAATGATTCATGGTTTCGGTGAGCATATCGTGCATGCTGTATATCCATATCCCACAAAAAACAACATGAAGTGTAGCGTGATATCTTCTCAGGATATCTCTTTAAAAGCATGATGGAAGCTCGTTCTCATCTCTTACCGCCCTGGTTACAATACAGACACTCTGCACTCATATATCAATTCCCCATCTCCTATTTACCGTAATCTGACTTCATACTTCAGCAACATATTAATTATTAAGTTAGGTGGGCATTACAACTTAACTTAATGTTGTGACTTTATATTTAATGTTGCATTTATAGATTTATCTTGCAGGTGATTCAGTTTCCATGATTAAATGCACGTCTCATTAACTTTATATTTTAGTTCAATGCACACTTTTTTTTTGCTTCATTGAACATCAAATTGTTAGCCAATGCAGAACCAAAAATGCTTTTACAGAAAAATAAACAAATATGTGCAGTATATTAGATTCAAACTTCCAATCTAAGTTAACATTATAATTCTGTTTAACTTTTGAAATATTTATACTTGTATAATGAGCAATTTTTGATTTGTTGGTACGTTACACACACATCTAATAATTGCAGCATAAAGCAAGCAATGCACGTTTTCAAATGCCAAAGCACCAATCAGAGCAGCAGAGGTTTCCAAGGAAACAGTACATCATGCCAAAAGTGCTCAAAAGTAACCACCCATTCCCATTATGTTGAGTCAGTCTTTCTTTACTCTCAAACTTCTTGCAGAAGTCCATATATTCATACAATTTTATAAATCACTGATTTGTCATATCTAGAGTCAATATTTTCATTTTGCAGTGGGGTTTTTTTTGTCGTCATGTAGGCCAGGGTAAAAAAAAACGGCCTGTGATTTCAGAGAAAGACTTTGGGAGAGGAACCTCAGACCAACAATTGGTAAAGTGTAAAAAATCAAGAGCAAGACTCAGACTTGAAAGTAAAAGTAAAAAGTAGGAAACTTGCTGAAGAAGATTTGCATTCCCTTGCATCCTGTTAGCATTCAAAAAGGAATAATTCAGTTACTTAAGCAATTAAATCATCATTCACGGCGCCTCGGCAGAAAACGACATTCAATTCAGTATTAACACTTTAAACTGTTATGTTGACTCAGAAAAACCACAAATGCTGCATTTATCCCTCCAACCCCACCCACAGCAACACTAACCTCTACACACTTCACCTGAGAGTGTGTATCTGTTAAACCACTCATACACAGAGTCTTAGTCACTTCACCTGGGTCAGTACCTGTCATACCGAGAGTCACTGAGGTTACATGATGCCTGCTGCTCTAATGTTTCATGTTTAATAGAGCTCTGTTCCAAAACCTAACGAGATTCACAAGAACGAGTTTCAAGTAGGAGTTTCCATAGTACAAGGATAATCCTAACCATCAGAGGAACTAGGGCTGAACGATATATCGGTATCGTATCTATATCTCGATATGAACTTTCAAGATATTAATAT